>JAHLJT010002406.1:148067042-148089825 GCA_031308135.1 Acheta domesticus | reverse complement strand
AGTGCAGTACATGATTTTATCATAGGGATATGATAATTTCGGATCCGACCTTATAAGTTGGCTTACGGGGTTTTCCCACTTCCAGTATCTCCCATCAGCGAGAAATCGTCTTGCGGGGCGAGCTCTAGGCTCCCGAATGCCTAGTAGTGATGTGCGTTCAAGTGATGTGTGATTAAGGGGAGATAATCGGACAAGGAAGAGAAGAAAGGATCGCGTTGCGTTTCGGGCTCGTTTTGTACGATACTACTCGGCGGTAACCCAGTATTCATCTCTAGGAAACAGAGCACCGTCACATAGGATTCTCCTCCAGACAGCGTCAGAATTTGACCCGCTAACTAGTGTCGAAAATCATCCTGCCACCGTCGGGACTCGAACCCTAGAACCTCCCGGTCAGAGACACTGGAATGAAATCGTTCATTCCTGGGCCTCAGCCGTTGAAAATCCTACAGGCGCTTGCTCTGATTTGCTCCGTATTATTCTTCGATCATTTCCTAGCTGATGCAAAAACAATTCCTAAACATCGTGCACAGAGCACGTCCTAGCGAGTCCACGAAAACTGTCCGGCATTCCCCTTCCTGTAAGCATTCGCTTCCTCTCTTCCGCAGGATCTGGCGATCGCCCGTCATGTACCCTTTCCCAGTGATCTACAAAGCCACAACACATCTGAATTCACGCGTACCTCGATGGGTATGTCGTTCGCATTCTGGCCGCCCAGAAGCGTGAGTTCGTGCTCTGATGAGCGCATGAATTATCAAAGGCCAAACATTTATTACAATGCGCTACTTGCAGCACATTAAAAAGAACCCTGACAATCATGGAGCAAACTTCAGTCTTCGTCAATTCTCATAATAATCGTTTGATAGTGAAACGCTCCTTAGTAATGAATAATAGTACTGAGACCGTTGTGGCACTCCATGGCATCTAATTACTCCATGGCGTATGACTCCATGGCGTCTTGGATTTTCCCATCAACAGCGCCGAATGTCAGATCAGTACTATAACAAACGGGTCACAATATCTCCTTCCTTCCTCGTCCTATCTTAGGTCTTATTACACAAGTCGGGAGTCCTGTCGGGAACGTAGAGATAGGCACGGGAGGGACCTGCCTCCCTGGCGGGAGATACCTGGATGGGGAAACATTGCAAGCCTACGTGTAGGTGGCGCCGATGTCCCACCATCCAGCGGGGAAGAACACCCACCATCCCATTGATAAAGCATGCATTCTGCTCATGGACTAGTGACCATAGCAGTTGACGCGCAGGAATCACGTAATAATCAATCAATCCTGGAGCCATGGTATTACTAATAAACAAACACATCCTATTACACGAATGCAACGCCAATTACACTAATGTGAAATTTCAGTCTGTACACGTAACGTCTTAGAAGTAAAGAATGAAATTTTAAAATTTTAAACAAAGCAACACTAACATGCTAACCCAGCACTATAGGGGCGCAGGAGCGAGTATTTACGTTACTGCTTCTTTGTGTATTTGGCACGACGACGTGCGGACTGCTTAATGGAACACCGTGCCACTGACGAAGGAGTACGTGAGGAAGATAAGCAACACCTCGCCTTCAAAGAAACCCCGGCGGAAGTTTTCCAGCAGACAAACATGTTGAATAACTGAAATGTAGACGATGTTACCCGTCGTAGTCTGAACTAAAACGGTATGTAAATTGAAATATCTAATGCGAAGAAAAAATGTAAGTCAAATAGGAAAGTAGGAATTTTCATAACATTATAAATTATAATTTTTCATAATATATTATAAAAAATATATTCTACAAATGTGAACTTATTTACAATGTTACGGATCACGAAACATTACGAATAACTGAGATGAAATATCACACTTCATACCACGCTTGTGCATTCTAGCTATAGCCATAGTAGTTGACGCGCCCGGAATCACGTAATAATCAATCAATCCTGGAGCCAGGGTATTACCATAAACAAACACATCCTATTACACGAATGCAACGCCTATTACACTAATGTCAAATTTCAATCTGTACACGTACTTCTTAGAAGTAAATAATGAAATTTTTAAACAAAGCAACACTAACATGCTAACCCAGTACTAGAGGGCGCAGGAGCGAGGATTTACTTTACGTGCCAAGCTCGCAACAACATTGCGCAGCCTCCCCGGCGAAGCACTCTCGGCAATGGCGCCTGCCTTTCCTGGCCAGCGGCACCGCCCCGGTGCAGTCAGCGCCTGTAGCCGCGCAAGGAGGCGCTCCTCCGCTACTTCACCTGCCTCCCGCCATGATCAATGGCACGCCTGGCCCGCTACAACGTGCAGCGATCTCTCAAACCCCCCTGCGGGCGCCTGGCGCACGCAATCCGCAACGCACGCCAGCACAGCGGACGCGCCAAAGGCAGCTGACGCGCCGAGCGGCCACGCACGGCAACTTTCCCGCCTTCTGCAGTCGGCGGCACCGCCCAGAGCATACCTGGGACCCGGCAACGAACGTACAGGCCGATATACACGGTACAGTTTTCGTATAGATTCTCTTTCAGTTTCTATATAGAAACATCAAAATCTCAAACTGAACGTATAAAAGCCAAAAAGTAGCGCATACACGGTCTATACGCTTTCTGCATGAATCGGCACAAGCCGCCGCCAGGGGGGGGGGGGCTAACGAGAAACAACTGAAATTGCGTCGTCCGAGTACTTTCAGTGATGGTATTTCTATGCGTGCGTTCTGGCTATAATCTTGATTTAGTATTAATTAACCATGAGGGACGTAGAGTATAAAAATTGGAAGGCAGGAGGATAAGGAAAGAAGTAGTTTATCACATATATCACTTCATACAATCGCACCTAACCACAAAATCGACATGGCTGATTACCGTTAGTGAACGATTCTGCCGCTAGAGGCGCTGGAGTCAAACTGTATGCTTTCTACACGAAAAATTACGAACATATTCATAATTTTCTCATGTAGAAAGTGTAAAGTCTGGACTACATGAAGAATCTACACGGGAAAACTATACCGTGTATATCGCCCTTACCACAGTAGATGTGGGCATGGGTGCGGCACGGTGCGCGGGTAGCTGCAACTGGCCGGCCGGCGCCAGCAATTGGCTGCCCGGCCCCCTCCCCCAGGGCGTCACCACGAGCACGAGTGGTGGAGCACGTGACCGCCTGCAATGGAGTGCCGGTGAGCCGAACTCGCGACACCTTACAAGTAGAGCCACATCGGAAGATGACGGCGGGTGTTGAAGCGCTCGCCGCATTCCTTGGCGCTGCCGCCCCGCCCCTCCCCGGCCCTCGCCACGAGCGATCTCAGCTCTGGAAGAACAAGACAACGAGGAAGCCACGGGCAGCCGCTTCAAACGCCTGCAGCCGTCGTCTGTTTATCCGCCATCTACACCGCTTATTTCAGGGACGCTTACGCTAAGCTGTGGCGGTAGTTGCCGCCTCCTCTTCGCGGACAATCTTCAAAAAGTTGGTAAAGAACATTCTTCTCACGGTCAGGAATCAATAGGAGGTCATCGAGGCATTCATCCATTCTGTACCCCTCAATTCCTCCAGGCTGTTTAATCACCAACCTCAGCGGCCCAGAGCCCAGCGCTCCTGACATCGCGGCAGCAAGCATGCCGATAACCTTAACTTCCCTGCCGATAACCACATTTGCACGGCGTGCACCAGCCAGAGCTGCGTGGGATGCGACACCAACATATTTAGCTACCAAACATTCAGTATACCACGAGAAATACGGCAAAAAGTAGCGAAAAGTACACCTTCGAAAATCTTCATGAACTCACGACAGCCAGATGAAAAAAGAAAATTTAATGCGGTAACGAGACAGTTAAAATTACTATTGAAAGAATTTAAGAATAGATCAGTATCTTATTACGTACAGTCATTATCACCGACTGCTACAACTAATTATTCACCCGTGAACAGCAACTAAAATATTAAACGTTCACAAGAACACATCTTACCAATCCGAAAAACCGACAGCATGAGGCACGAAGCGAAGACAAAAAGCTGAATCTCTTGCCGAATACTCTGCTTTATATTTAAACCAACAGGAAAAACGATGTACCTTAGAAGACAAAGTTTCTAGAAAGGCCACTACATTTATCGCTCTCTATGAAATTTTTCACATGTGCAAGGTAGAAGGAATTAAAACACTCATCCTAACGAAAGCCCAGGGTTCCATCTCACAACAGGCAAAGTTTTGCAGAACACGCTAATGAAGAGTAGCTTTCCTAACTTCAATATTCAATGCAATTCTTCGAAACAGTCACTATCCTTGTCAATGGAAATACGCCCAGTAACAGTTATCTGTTACTGGGCATACGGACACACGACGGCGGCGCGAAACGAGACAGCGGCGCGGGACGAGACGGCGACGCAAGATGAGGCGGCGGCGCGGGACGAGGCGGCGGCGCGGGGACGAGACGGCGGTGAGGGACGTCGACAGTTCACATGAGGATATTCTGCGACTGCTGCAGGTGAATTGTAGGAATATCCGCTCGAAAATAATTGAATTCGAAACGTTAATTGACACACATAGGCCTGATGTAATAATAGGCATAGAGTCTTGGCTCACAAAAGAAATAAACAACGCAGAAATATTTAGTCCGAGTTTCATTACGTACAGAAGAGATCGTAAAGACAAAAATAGGACGAGGCATTTTCATTTGCGTAAGAAAAAACATAAACAGTTTTGAAATATTTACCGACGATGTGTATGAGATTTTAAGATTTCAGTTACGCGGAATGGGGAACAATAAGTTTTTAAATATAGCTGCGGTATATCGTGCTCCTAACGAGAAACTTGTCAGCAGTACATAAATTAGTATAAATAGCTAGAAGTCCAGGCTACTTTCAGGAAATCTCATAATTGGTGGAGATCTAAATTTACCAGGTATATCGTGGCAAGGTGTAATAGATGCAAGAAGCTATGGACAATCCCTCGTTAACGAACTCGTTTGGGACAACGGTTTAGCTCAGGTAGTTGATGTTCCCACAAGGGTTAGCGCAGTGCTTGACGTATTTTGAGTACGCCCAGAACAGATGTTGATATCCCAAGAAACAATACCAGGTATAAATGACGACGAGGGTGTGCTATTGCAGATGACGTGGCGGGGAACCAGGAGCACGAAAAACACAAGCAAACTGTTATTTCAGTATAGTTGTGCTAACACAAAAGGTTTTCAGAAATACTTAATAGAAAACTACAGCGTCTGGGAATCGCATGGTAGAAACGTGGAAGAAATATGGAACTCCTTTAAACAAATATTGTTTATAGGCAGAGAATTATTTGTACCAAGTTAGTTAAAGAAAATAGTGATCCAGCGTATTACCGGCTAATATCAGAAAACTAAAAAGAAAGGTCAGGAAAAACGTATGCTAATCGCAAAAAAGGTCTTCTCTATGCGACTCTTTTTAAAGATCTACGTAACAAATTAATACAGCAAAACCGTAAAGCGCAAGAAAATTATCTCCGTAAAATTCTATTAAACGAGCAAACAAGCTGGAGAAATTTATATAGATACATTAAACAAAAAAGGGGAAACAAAGAATCTATTCCGCCTATTAAAGACGGAAACGGAAAATTTATACTAACAGATAAGGGTAAAGCCGAATATTTTAATGCATATTTCAAATCGGTATTCGGGTTAGGATCGGGTACTCCCATCACTTTCGGAACAATTGAAGGAGAAAAATTTCAAGTACAATCGCCACTCATTAGAGGAAGAATTAAATATACGAAGTAGTAAATCCGTAGGGTTTGATGGTATCGCCGGAGAACTATTAAAAATTGGAGGGGAAACCGATGATTGCCTACTTGACGCGATTATTTGAAATAAGCAATGAATAATTGTAGCATGCCTAACGTTTGGAAAAGGGCCATAGTGGTTTCCAATATTTAAAACCGGAAGTCGTTCGTGCATTTCCAATTACAGGCCAGTAAGCCTAACGTCAGTGATTTGTAAACAAATGGAACATCTGGTAGCTGAGTTCTTGTGCCGGAATGGAACAAATTAGGGTGGTTATACGAAGGGCAACATGGATTTTGAAAATCTTTCTCTTGTGAAAGCCCGTGTCAAGATATTGCTGAACATTAGATTCGGGAAAGAGAGCAGACGCAATTGCTATAGATTTTTCAAAAGTATTCGATCTTGTTTCGCATGAAATATTACTTACGAAAATTGCTTCAACCGGAGTTGACCATCGCGTAGTAGCATGGAAACGGGAATTTTCTCATAAATCGTGTTTCAACAAGTTCGAGTTGAACATGAACTCTCAGAGGAAAACCTTAATTACGTCCGAGTCCCCCAGGGAAATGTTTAGGTCCGCTGTTGTTTTTGGCATTCATCAATGACCTGCCATTGTGTATTAAGTCAGTAATGCGCTTATTTGCGGACTATTGCATAATTTATCGGCGAATAGACTCGGATGAAGATATTTTCATACTTCAAAACGATCTAAATAGCATTTATTCCTGGGCTACCATAAAATAAATGAAGGTAAGTGCCGTAAAAAGTAAATCACAAAGCTTTTCTAAATCAGCAAAGAAGGTTTCTCTGGAATACCACATGGGTGGCGTAGCCATTCCACAAGTATCGTGTTTGTAAGTAACTGTGTGTTATATTACGCCAGGACCTGGGATGGGGGGAACACGTTATTTCTATTAACCGAAAAGCGTGGAAATCACTACACTTTATAATGAGAACACTTAAAAATGGGAACATGGAGAGTCGAAAAATGGGTTACACATCTTTATTTAGACCGATACTTGAATACGCATTAGCTGGATGGGATCCCTACGGATTAGGTCAGATTAAAGAGTTAGAAAAAATTCAAAAGAAGACAATCAAATTTATTAATAAAGGATATTTCGCTAGTTCAAATCACCAGAAACTATAGAGGTCCTCAGTGTGCGAAGAAAAAAAAACAGGTTGTGCTGCCTCTTCAAGGCATACAGTAAGTCACCTGCGTGGGCAGAAGTAACGAAAAGACTAGACTCGCCTTCGAGAGTCGGGAGAAATGACCACAATTGCAAAATAAAAAGTAGAGGGCAAAGATCCAACGTAGGGAAATATTCATAAGTAAATCGTACGATTAAAAATTGGAATGAAATCCCTGCAGCAGTCATAGAGCCTTTTCCTGGCTCTGTTGGTGTTTTCAGAAGAAGACTGAATAAGTACATGTAGTGGACGTATTCAACCGCATAGCACAGCTGAGCCACAATTTCAATGATCCGTAATTGAAGTGAATTTTAATTTAGATAGTATGGTGTATTATACATTAAGTGTAGTGCAGTGGAAAGCTACATCAATTAGTTAATGGAATAACCGAAGAAAGATTTGGTGAAAGTGAAGTGTAGTGAACTGAAGTGAAGTGAGAGAGAGTGTGGGGAATTATTTCGGATGTTTAAAGAGCTAACTTTAAAAAAATCCACATTATGATTCTGAATTTTTAAGAAAGATGTATAATCGTGTATCTAAGTTTATGTATGTTTATGATAATGTATATGTATATCTATGCATGTATACGATGTGCAACTAAGTGTTTATTTCTTTATGTAAATGTAGGCATGTATAATAAGTAGGGAAAGTGTGTGATCGGTTACATGTGAACATGTGAGTGAGCATTCATGTATAAGAATGTGTGTGTATGTATGTACGTGTATAGGTGTATGTATGTATGTGTGTGTATGTATGTTTGTAGGGTGAATGTATGAATGTGTGTATGTTCGTGTACATTTTTAAAAGTATTGTTAGTGTTAACGGTTGGTTTTGCATGGGTCTCTAGAGAAAGCTATTGTTCCGTCATTAGACATAGTAGTAGTTGTAATTTCTTTTATTGTGTTATATTGTAAATTGCTTTTTAAATTGTAAATGTAGATGTATTGTAAAGCTATAGACTTATTGTTACCACCTGGCAATCAGCCAATTGTAGCCAAATAAATATACGAATAGCCCACACTAATGAAATAATGAAGTAATCACCGATGAAAGTCCAAATCCTCCATGTACGGAAGTGCAACCGTTGATCACCGGCCTACAAGAGCAGACGCAACCCAACTGCAGAGCTTCCGGGTAGTGGGACTATCGCTGCGAGGGCACCGCGCGCCGCGGAGCACGTGAGGAGCGGGCAGGGGCCGCGGAGGGCGGCGATCGAGGGCGCTATCTGTCCGCGGCAGACGCGAGCGCGCTGCCCGGGGGCGGGGGCGGGGGAGGGGGCGGGGGCGCGCCTCCGGATGTGTTGTGTTAGGTGGGAGGGCTCAGCTTATCCATGTATTCATAAACGATTTGGCGCCGGTCGTCTTCGAAACACGACTGTTCTCTGTCGATATACGGCCGCTGACTGTGGAAGTGAGTCGTCCTCGTTTGTTCCTGGCAAACACCTTGCTCTCAGTGCTCACTTCCAGGCGGCACACAGAGCCAATAAAGTTAATTATGTGTATGAGAAATAGAGATATGAAAGGCTTGAATAGAAAATTGATGGGAACAAAAATGAGTATTGAAAATTAAAATAAGTATTAAAATAAAAGTTAAAATAAAAAATTAAAATAAGTATTGAAATAAGTATTAAAATAAGTATTGAAATTCTGAAATTAGTGACAAAGCAATAAAACGGAAAAAAGAGTTTGTTATTTTTATTATTGCTTAATAAGGGATTCGGTATTCAAACGTCAAATTAATGTAGTAATCATTATATAACCCCCAAACCCAGATTATGAGTTATGTTCGTAAAAACATAGTAAAGCGTAAATTAGGGAAATTTACCCCCTGCATGTTTAAGATTATATAGAAACGAAAGTATCACTATTGAAACAACTACAGTGCTACGAACAAAATTACGACTTTTAATGTTGATTCACTGGGTTGTGGTTCTTCTTTAGTCGCCTCTATACTGGCTATCACAGAGCAAAAGTTATCATCTTACATGCCCTAGAAGGTTTGTCTAGTGTATATGGTACATAATATGCTAAGAAAATAGGACGGACAGCCTTTGACCATTTTTAAGAAATATTCAATACAAAATCCCGTATGTGTTCTTTCTGGAGAGGGTGTTGCCCCTCACCCGAAGTCAAACAGGTCTGAGGGAAAATGATAATCGTTTGCAGATTATATTACAGGGGGAAAACAAGTGCACTTGCAACTCGCAATCACTCTTACGTGGTAGTTGGTACGCGCACGTTATTATTGAAACGAATCATCGAAATACGTCATCATACAATCAAATACAAAATATCAAAACCATGCTGTAGCATTACCTAGGCATAGGTCTTTCAAATCAGGTTTTCGTGCCCCCAAAGAACATTAGTTATATTTATTACATTGTAATCTACCAAATTAGACATGTTTTGGATGTTTAATCACATTTTTGTAGGTTCCTCGCCCCCTCCGTAGTACGGGTTGGAAGAATTGGGTTCCAGCATAAAGTTATGATTCATATCAAATAATGATATACAAAATTCAGAATGTTCACAGGTGTCCAACTCTAGTCGACGTTTGCTTAAGTGAACTTTCGGTTTAGCAAACCAGTCACATCTCCAGATCCTCATACATAACAAATAAATTATAGACAATTCAGTTATTGTGAACTCCCAAAATCGGCTGAGTAAACATAGGAAATTCATCTTCCACAACAAAAAAGTGAACTTCAGCACCTTAAATTCCAAAAATACTAAGAGTTGCAGCCGGAGGAACTTGTGAGTTATTTCTGTAGCGTACAGCGAATAAAAGGGACTCATGCAATTGAGCAAATATTTTCAGCTCATCACTGAACAAATTGTTGCAGCTCATCTGTAGCAATTTTTTCGAGGTGAAAACTTATTCCACGCGTAATTGGAGATGAATAATAGTGAAATCTTATCTGGCTAGGTCACGGAAATGCTGTGTGTAGTAGCTGCGTGGGGTTTTTCAATGGGGGCGCGCGCGAAAGGGCAACCCTGACGAGGCAGTCACCGCAACGGCGAGCTTCGGGGCGAGTCAGGGGGTGACGTCGCTATGAGAATACAAGAGGCTGCGAGCGCCGAGAAGTCAACTGCTTAGGGCCTACGTGAACAGTACCGTTGTTGGGAGGCTATGGGAGCGTAGGGAAGCTATTGCGGCTGTACTTTGTATGTGAAGGAATGGCTTCAGATGTGCTAATTGTATACTCGTAAAACAATAAACTCTTGTTATTTATATTTGTATACTAAATTAAATAAAATTATTAAATATATTAAATTTTCGAATTCGAAATTTATTAAATTTTCGAATTTGTATGGTTCGTATATTCTAATGAAACTCTGTAATAACAAAATGAATCATTTAGGAACTAGTTATTTTTCACCTTATAGGTTATAGTTCTTCTGATATAGTGAATCAAAAATATCTCCAAAAGTTCACTACCGTCGGAGTCAACAGAAGGTTCCAAACTGTAATTATATTTTTCATATCAGAGAGAATAAGCCAACTTACGTGGTAGTAAAAGAAAATTAAAATATTAAAATAATTGTTGGGATACTGTCATTATCTTATTATTTGATCAATTTAACTAACATCATTTGAAGAAATGTACTCGAAAAAAATTCTTCGTTTAACTTCAACCTCCTCCAAAAATGATAATAAAACTTACCATGAATATTCCTTTGTTGAGTCAGTTTTTGCCAACTTATTTAATTAATTAAGGACTTCTTCGGTGTCTAGCGGATATCTGCCTCTGTTGAGAGTTCTTTCGAGTAACACTATACCGAACCGCGATTCAAAATTTACTGCCCTGTTTTCTTAAGAAGTTCTCAACATCTTTTTAATTTTATAAACCTTTTATTCAAAATGAATTCTAGAGCGAGTTTAAGTCCACCATATTTCTAATTATTAACTCACGTTTTACCAACTTAAAGGAATGTTTGAACCTACCTTTGAAGTTGCATAAAAAAGATTAGAAAATTAAAAAACCTTCGACATCCGCAAGTTGAAAGAACCAATTTGCTTAAAAGTTTGGCAAGGCGCTTCCTACCACTGACCGAAACGTTGCGGGCCATCCAGTGACTCGATGAGCCCAGAAAGAGATCAAATCTGGCAAATGGTGAATTCAGAAGGACTGATATCTTATTTCTTGTGTTGTTCTGGTCCTATTCAGACTGGATAAAAAATTCAATGCTGTCCTGTCGAATCTTTCATTGAGATACTGCAGAAAATTTAACATTTCAATTGATACTCCTCTAGGAGTGTTCCTGTATATTTTCTTGAAAATATTAATCTTCGGGTAACTTAAAATAAGAACTTAAAGTCTCTTAAGGTCAACTTAAAGTCTCTGCTGTTCTTTGAAATCTAAGCATAAACTCCGGGCAGTTTTTTTAACCTTACATCTTTTTTGTAACTTTGTTATTAAAATAAGATTTTTGCAGTCGACACATAAGAAAAAATCTTCATCTAATAACAAAACCACTATTTCTAACAATAGTAGTTAGGAACAACAGCTCTCAACTATTACAGTTATTGCCGATTTTCTTGTACACTCGCTACATATGAAAATAGCACAAATGTGGCACTTCATATTTGTTTTCTCAGTGCGAATTTGCTGAACATACAAAGAAACCTCCACGTTTTATATAATTTTGTAAAATTTGAAGCAGTTTCAGATGCTGAACACTGTGTCGAAACGAACACTCATTGTATTGATAAATGCTCTGGTGCTCAATATGCGGCTGGTGTGAAAATGTGCCAGAGAGGGTTTTGTTATTTTCGGAGGTATCGAGAAGAACAATCCTTCAACTGTTATATCGGCCAAGAAATCAACAAAATAAGAGTGGGATAACAGCGACCCTGCGCGGCTAGTAGAGGGTTAAGTCAGGTTTTGCAAGGAGGAGAAGAGCTAAAGTTAACCAGAGAGATTCCAACATCCGAAGTAATTTTAGAACAGTTGTAATGCATTGTCATGTGACTGGCGATAGAACTGCAACGATGGACGTATAAAGTACGACGTGAATACCTGGATGTCTGTACCATTGAAATTGCTGTCCTATGCATCTACTGGAATGTCTGAGACGCTGTGTGATACTGGTACGGCAAAAAGATTATGCGCTAATGAAGAAAATGGATATGCATGCTGTGGTCCAACCATTTTAATCCAACGATCATGGGCGTGCGAAGCCTAAAACAGGAGGGGAAGGCCACTACATTGCTTGGACCCCTTCTCCGTTAAACTTTTGCGTATACATATGATATATTTATTAATAAATCATACAAGAAGAATGAAGGGGCAGCCAGTGACGTAGAGGGCAGACTACACGCCTGATAATGCGCCCCTACTCCGCTGGTGTCTGGATTCGATCCTGGACGGTCCAAGGTGGAATTTGTGGTGGACAAAGTGGGCTCGCGAAAGGCTTTCTCCTGTTTCCCCTGCCAATAACCATTCCACCACCATGTTCCTTTAATCATTCCCTCCTCTAACCTATCATTAACCATCCTTCCACTAAGGATCCAAGGATCACACGATAACCGAGGAAGTAGCTGAGAAGGGTCGTTGCTACTTCAACGAGTTATCGATAGCTAGAGTCCCGGTCTGTTGAACTCGAGAGAGATGAAAAATGTAAAATGGTGATGGAGTGGGGGCACCCCCTCCCAAGGCCCTAGTTAGGGATTAAGGAGTCACGGCCCTAGTTACGAGTTAAGGGGTAGATGGAATACCAGACGAGGCGAGGCATTCAATTCGTTGAATCTAGCTCCTGAGACAAAAGAACATAGTTCTTTTTCTACAAGGAGAATGAAATTATAAATTTTATGATACAATCGACAAGTAAAATTTATTTTATGTTGAATTATTTACAGGGTTTCTTGATGAACTGGAGAGTTTCTTGTTTGTTTCCTAAACGTTGTGTATCAATTCCCAAAAATATCGTCTTATCAAAGGAAAAATGAGGAATTGATCATAATTTCGGGATAAAATGATTTATTACGTGGAGCTATGGGTCTCTTCGAAATTTTCAGGGGATGTGGGAGGCACGGCCTGCTGACCCCCCTTGTGCGCACGCTTATGCTAAGATTGAAGGTTAAATTCATATTTCTTTGATCGGAATCGTGGCTCCTTCTGAGACTTGTCAATATATTAGAATTTACCGCTTCTGAATTAGAAAACGCATATTTATCATCACATGCACTGATAAATTATAAACTTATTATATAATTATAAAATTGATTAGTGGAGGAATACTTTGTACGTGAATATGAACTCTGTACGTGTACTGAAGCAATACTTGTTGCGTGAATCACACAATTTATTAGCTATTATGACTCTGTGATATCTACGAGGTCGTTCTGTACTTAAAGACTTTATTGTGTTCTAGTGTGTAACGAATCCGGCCATCGCGCTAAAACTTTTTTCTGCTCTAGTATCATGAGGTTCAACGTCAAATGTCACGTGATTTATAAAATGTGCAGAAATGTGCGAAAACAGCTCTACCGCATCCGTGACTATACCGTGACATAGGTGACATTGGGCCGCCCTCCCAAGTCACCCGAAGGCGCTAATGACGGCTTCTGTCGACGCACGCCCATCAATACGCAGCCGACGTGCGGTGGCCAATCGGAATCAGAGCACGTGCAGGGGGGAAGCAGGGGGTGGGAAGGGGAGCACAACTGGCACCTCATTAGCCGCGCACGCGCCTGTGTACCCCACGCCTTCACCCTGGGGGGTAAATATGTGCCCTCACGAGACTAGCAGGCTCAGTGCACACTACCGCTGTCAAGCGTTCAGCTTGCAGTTCCACTTGCGTCCATACATTTTTCGTGAAAAGAAAATTAGGCCCTCACGATGTCACTCTGAAAATGGAAGTAATGTTGGAAGAATTACGTAAATTTTTGCCAGATTTATTTTGTAAAATAAGCACAAACCTTGTCGTTTTAAATAGGCTTATGAGATACGTACATTTAATGGCCTTTTCCACCACTTTCGACAATTTAATTTCTATAATTGCAACCACTTCAAGATAGGATGGAACCAGGGGCGGCTGGTCCTAAGGGGCCACAGGGACCGGGCCCCACCAAGATTTAATAAAGCAAAAATATGTTTATTTATCTTTATCGTAATTTCTTTGTGATCATTGTAGTACTTTATTGGAATTGTTTATTCGTGAAGATCGACAATTCATTCCCAGTACTCATTCCAAGTGGCAAAAACCAAGAATTGGGTATCATAGTTACTTGCCGCCCTCCAAGATAGCGTTAGTAGCGCTCAAGGGACCCGGTCTACGTGGGCCCCAAAGCAGTAACTTTACTCCGTTTACATGGTCAGCGTCCTTTCATACTGGGCGTGACCATTGCTTGCTAATTTTAGTAGTCCGAGGGGCCCGCACCAGCGGGCCCTTCTCAGAGGAACGGCAGGCTGAGCGCGCGGTTTTCTAAGTGCATGTGAAAGTTCTGCGCGCTATAAGATGAACACAGTGGATTCGTTACACCGTTTACAGTTTTCTTCACTGAGACTTGAAGAAAAAAATGATATTAAACTGTTAAGAGCACATCAACTGAGTGACTTTTCATTTACATAAGTTGATGGGAAGAAAAAATGAACATTCTGTAGTTCGTAATTTCAGGAAAAAAACTATGGTTCACTATGAGTGAAGAAAAACAAAGCTTATTTTGCTTTTTTGTTTATTATTTGGTAGTGAGTGGTTGTGGACAACAGTAGCTTGTAAGGATCTGAAACATTTGAGGGAAATGATAAAGAAACACGAAGAAACGCACGAAGGAACACGAAGAAGTTGCATTTAGAAAACGCTTGTAAATTTAAAACTTTTCGAACCTTGAACATTGTTGTACAGGTTGATTCGGCGGTCAAAATTTCAATCTAGAAACGTAATGAACAAGTCGCAAAAATAAACTATTTTAGGCAGAGAGATTGAGTGTTTAAAATTGTGTGGTACTTATGAACTTGCATTGAGAGAGCATGATGATTCAAAACACCGTGCAAGTTTTTAGACTTATAGTTATTCGGCAATCTAGATAGTGAACATTTAAACATTTTTTCTGTTTATAAATGTAACTCACACGACGTAGAACGAGCAGCTAGATTCTATGAATGAAGTGTATTTGGACGAAGTGAAAAGAGACATAGATGTAGCAGATTTTGTTTCTCTGAAGGCCGATTAAAATCTTACGATATGTTCCCCTTTCGAACTCTCAACATTCAGAAAGATAAGCTACGGCATTAGCGTAATTTTTACAAAAATCATTTGTTTCCGTTGACATACCAATATTTGATTAAACATCTTAATAAAAATTCCTACTTCTGATTTTGTGGAAAACGTATAGACTTAAAGGTTTAATTAATTAAATGATAGTTAATATTAATTAAATAAATGATTAAATGACAATTATTTAATTAAATAAGATTGATTATGAGATGATATTCGTGCTTTTGTGCCTGACCCCACCAAGAAAAAATGTCACGAGCCGCCACTGAATGGAACATTTAGATACAGACCTACAGTGAAAACTTAAAAGTGTCCAGACTGAAGTAACATACTCTTTCACATATTTACCAATACTGTTAATGACTACGACCGGCTCTTCAGATTGAATACACTGCCGAATCAAGTTAAGTGTTGATGTATACCAGGGTAATGTCTCGCAAGTCTGACTTCAAATCTGCACGTAAACTAACCGTATTTGAAATTGAGGCAATAGGCGACTCCATTTAGATGACTTTAAATTACCAATAAAATTCCAGAATATTCGAAAGAAACAACAAAATATGTTTTTCCTTCCACCTAATAGGCGGCGGATTGTAATAAAATGTCCTTTTTTTCACTTTAGAACAATACTGTTTAGTATAGAAATTCACTTTATATGACAAAACGAAATGACCCATTTTTCTGTCATTTGTTTGCATTTTTCGTCAATTTTGACTAAGCAATTTTTTATCTTTTTATGTCATTTTTAGCGAATTTTTTCGCTGTGTTCTTAGATTTTAATATACTTTTAATGGTCCTTGCTTCAAACAATATTTACGAGATGCAAAAATTTTGCATACAACAAGTGTTGTTTGCTCATATATTGTAATGTCACCCGTTGTGAGTACTATGTAATTTCAGGTTCCTGTGACGCCTATCGGGTGACATTGTCAGTTCGGCCGATTTCGCGATAAATGCAGAGATTTTCTTTTAAAGAACAGTCCAATCAACAGTTTGTTAGCTGAGTTGGCATAAATAAAAGGAAGAAGCCTCTATTACATCAATAACGCATCTAAAAGCTTGAGTTGTTCATCTGAAGAGGTTTTGATAATTTTTTTACGTAACTTTTCTTTGTTTTTAAGGTATTTTAAAAATATTTTATGAGCATTTTATTGATGAATTTATTAGGCCATCAAAATCCGCCCCTACTAATAAATATGCGAAATATTTTCTGCTTTTATTGATAAGATTATGATCACTATAATAAGATAGCTAAGTTTGCAGTCACAATGTGGGAGCCAAAAGTTGCTGAATCCAATCGCATTAGGATATTTGCTTGGACTCACAACTGCGTGAGGCTTTGAACAAACACTAGCTGCCAATATTATCTCATTTTTAAGCAGATGATAATTCAAAAATATATAAATAGAAGCGTTTTACTGATATATCAAATTGCATCAAAAATTTTGTACAAGAACAGATCCGAAAAGTGATATAATTTAGAGAGCAATGTAACCACAGCTGAATTCATTGTTTAAAAAAATATTTTATATGAAGTCATACGCTAAAAATAAGCAATATTCACGATCATAATGCAGAGAAGGTTCGGTGATGCTGCATAAAACGATGTCGCGATTTTGAAGGGAATATGTTTCGGGAATCACCGATACCAAAACTTTAATTTTGAAAAAACAAATTTTTGTTAAGAAAACGATTGTTTAAGATTGTTGCTTTGCTTTCTCTGTGCACCTTTTCTCCGCCCTCCCGCTTGGCGTCGCCACTCTTCTTCTATCATGTTGGGCAAGTGACGTCAACGCGGTGAGGTGCGGAGGGTGGCGCAGTGAGTTGTCGGCCGTGGTCGAGTTAGACGTTTTTAGTTGCTAGGTTGAGGAGGCCTTTTAGTGTGATTAAGTATATTGGCAACCAGTATAGGGTGAGGCGAGCCGTTCGTTCTCTGTATTGGGTCTTGCTCGTCTGTACTACAGTATTCTTAAGGAGAATATATGTGCATATTTCCACTCACCTAAATTGTGAGCACGATGTTTTGCGATTTGTTTAAACACCAACCCAGTTGGTACTTTAAGGATTAATTAATTTTGAGGGAATATTATTTTTTAACTATAGTTCATATTAAACTCATTTTCATTATTCAGTCAAAATGAAATGCATCCAGTTCTGCCTGTATTGAATGAAATTAAGTTTGTATTGTATTGTTAATTTTTCTTGTGTTGTTTTCATACTTGCTTGTTTATTGTGATAATTGACTTTTAATGAATATTACATTCCATAAAGGTATGTTTTGTTATTATATTAGAAATATTTTGAAAAATCATTACGTCACTTAAATTCATTTTTAAACGTTTTTTAAGTGTTGTGTTATGTGACTTTGCGGACAGGATTTTGTTTGCAGTTTTGCTTCAATAGAAAATACAATTATTCTTATTTTTGGCGCGCCGAAGTGATTGAACGGAAGAAGACCGAAGAGAAATGGCTCGAGGTCAGCGCCTCCCAAACTAGCAGAGCACTTCGGAAGAAGATGTCATTCAGTGGACTCGGCAGAATCAATGGATACAAATGTGGTGACTGGTAGCAAGACCAAGTCCCTTCGCTTCCCTTTCACACCATGAACACGGTGGGAGAATTGTATTTAAAAGCTTCCAAAGCCTTTCTAACGATCATGCTTCAGCGGCGGAGCGAGACCTTCCCGAGTCAACTTCAGCAACCTTAATTTCATTGGTGTTCTTAGTGTAAAACTTTCTTGTGGCTTTTCACTTTTATTTCAAATTGTATATTAACCATTGATATGAAATTCTCTGTGAAAAGCGGGCTTAAATTGCAGGGGTGTTACATTTTGTTTTGTCTATATGTTGAAGAAAATGTATGCCTTATTATCTTCAATGTGCGAAAACAATCTCTTACGCATAATCACAGTTCTTTAAATGTGCTTCTAGAAATAAGACGTGAAAGTAATAAACGTAAAATATTCCGAAACAAGTATGAATATGTAAAAGTTTGAGCAAAATCGGCTTAGAGATGGCGGAAAACCAATACTGGAAAAGAGTTGCATGCGAGAAAGGCAACTAACTCGAGCTGATCCACATCGCCCCAAGACAGTTTTCCATTGTGGACCGCTCCTGGAAATCCCCAGTGCGCAATGGCTCCGTCACGCGACTGCGCCCCCGGTGGCTGCGTCCGCCGCCCTGGCCCCGCCTCCGCCCCTGCCACGGCCTCCGCCTCCACCCCGCCCCTGCCTCCGCCTCCGTCCCCGCCCCCGCCTCCACCCCCGCCTCCGCCCCCGCCTCCGCACCCGCCTCCGTCCCCGCCTCCGCACCCGCCTCCGCACCCGCCTCCGCACCCGCCTCCGCACCCGCCTCCGTCCCCGCCTCCGCCCCCGCGATGATTTTATAAAATGCAAACTCTGTACGTGTACCAGCGAGACGCAGATATGCCCATTTCCTATTGTCCGATTTAAATATAGTGACTTGTGATAGATCTTCAGCTGTGACGTGGTTATCCAAACGGGCACTTCAATATGAAAACTTAAAATCAGAACGGTACGAATTTCTTTCGTTTTTCTCCTCAAAACTCCTCCCCTTCCTTTCGTTTTGGAACTCAAAGAGGCTCACAAATATGTAAAAATCGACGACCGGGAACAGATAATTTAAACAAAGAATTATACAAATGTCTCCCTGAAGAAGCTAAACAATGTTGGCAACAAAGCAACAAACCAAATGAATGGAAGAGAACCATGGTTGTTCCTATCTTTAAAAATGTCTCAAGAACAGAATGTGAGAATTGCAGAGGAAGAAGCCTATTAAGTACAGTACATAATATATATGCAAAAATACTTGCAAACAGACGAATAAACATTATAGACAGCATATTATTAGAAGAAAAATCTGGATTTCGGAAAGGAAGGTCCTGCTCAATGTGTGTTTTCCCTCGAGCATATGGTCGAAAGGAGACGAGAATACAGTAGGAAGACATACATAGAGTTCATTGACTACAGTAAAGCATTTAGTAGCGTTAATAGAAGGAAATTGTGCAAAAGTTATGGAGACAAGAGGTATTCCACACCACCTAATAAAAGCTATTCAAACTATGTATCCAGTTACGCAGGTTAGCGTAGGAGTAAAATCTGGAACTGACATACAGGAAACCATAAATGAAGGTCTCAGACAACGGTTTTCTCTGTCGCCGACACTTTTTAATTTATATCTCTACAATGTGGTACGTGAGTGAACGAAAAATATTTTAGATCTTAATATAGTAGACGATTTTAAAGGGAATCATTTTATTAAAACTCTTATTTTTGCTGATGACCAAGTTAGGGTTGCCGATGACGAAGACAACTTACAGAGAGCCATATACGAACTCCATAAAATAACCGAAGTCTTATAATTTAAAAAAAAATATCCACAAGTAAACCAAATCCATGGCATTTCAAGAACTCCAACCTATAAGATCCGAACTCGTTCTAGAAGACAGAATAATAGAACAAGTCAAGGCCTTCAGATTTTTATGTGATGTACCTTATTTGTCCGAGGCAGATGTAGGCAGGAAGATTGAAAAACTCAATCTGATTTGTGGCACGATTAAAAGAACTCTCAGAGGCAAAGTTAGAAGGGATACGTTGCTCAAGTTCTGTAAAGTGATCGGTGTGCCCTGTGAATTATATGGTAGTGAAAACTGAATTCTAAGTCTTGTAGCAGAATCCAAGCAGTGAAAATTAGATTTTTAAGATCAATTTTAGGAGTAACAAGAAGAGACAGGATAGAAAATGAATGCTTTAAGAGAACACTTGGAATCTACAACCTGAATAATAAAATAGAAGAATATAGAAAGAATGGAAATACCATACATTAAGAATGAATGATGAACGCATTCCAAATCCTACACTACACACCTGGACGCTGGATCGATCAATGAGTCGCAACAGACCCAACCTGTCTGATGCTTGAAGGAGAAGAAGACAATATTATGCAGTGTGAAGGAACCAGTCCCAGAAATCCAGACGATTTTAGCTCTTTCGGTTTGACAGATGGGAAATTAATGTTGCTTCATCATGTTGGGATCAAATTAGCATTTCTTTAATAGTAGTTTAGCAATGTAAATTATTGTTTATTGAAGGAAATATGACTTCACCAAAAAGGCAATGATCTCGGAGATATGTTATTACAATCGTTAACGTACATAGTTCAGTAATTTAATTTATGAAGGTCTAGTAGAAGTTAAAACTAAAGGACCTATACGAAATATTTCTTTAAAAAATCCGCCGTCTTCCCGCACACGATTACAAAATCTCCTATTCTTTCAAAATAAGTGCGAGAAAGTAAACGGCAGATGGGAAAATGACCGCCAAGACTAAGAAACAGAGATATGCCACGATGTGATGGTGGACTGGTAGAATACAAAGAAACCTATTCTATTACGTCCACTTTCTCTTACATTCACGAAATGATGGGTAGAAAGATGTAAGAATAAGGACGAAAGTTTAAACATTCCTTGGAAGAGGCTACAAATTTGAAGTGTTTAGTTAAATATATCGTAAAATTTAATGAATTAGGAATAACAAGAAAAATACCAAAACCGCCACCCATGAGCATTTGTAGGACACTTTTAAACTATGCGCCAGATGCTCTTTAGACAGAGCTTTAGAAAGCTAGTTATCTTGTCCGCGACCTTTCCATGTCTGCTTTAGGGTAAAGCCCCTTCTTTCTGGAAGGTCACGAAAACATAATCCAATCGGGGGTGATCACGCTCAGGAAAGAGCATACAAGAGTCGCATTAAGAGCGAAGGCCGCGCACCGGCGCGGAATAGCCACAATCAGTGTGGATCACAACGCCGAATCTTAGTTTCGCCTGTGCACAGTACAGTGCTAGACACAGAATGCGTACATTATTTCTTGAAAAAAGAAGTGTTTTCTGATTTGTAATAAAGCTTTTGCACAAACATTTTATATAATCTTAATCGTCATCCGATGGGTTCTCGAGATTCTATCTTTTGTTGCGTATATGTCTAAACATCCTGTGTAGCTACATCAACTACAGCTTCTTTCCGCTCATTTCCACTTCCCGCCTTGCTGTCGTCGACCCACTTTATCTCCTCGGCGGCTCTCGGCGCCGCCGCCTCGCTTTTCACTCGCGCGCCGCCCTCCGCCCGCACCGCACGTCCACCCTTTACCGCCATTTGTCGGCGCGCGCCGTTGCTCCCGACTCCCGCAACTGGCTGTCGTCGGACGCCCAATTTACGCGAAAGGGATGTTCCCGCCCAGGTGCGCACTCGCGCTCGCCTCGCCGCCTCTCCACTCCGCGTGGCGAGAGCGGGGGCGGTCACCAGGAAGGCCCACAAGCTCCCAGAAAGCTAACGGGGAACCACGGAAGAAAAGAACGGTTGCGCCTCTGGTGGAGACTCTGGTTGGGAAAGACACTGCGGGGTGTTTTAGAATTATTTACTAGGACTATTCCGGATGGAAAGAATAATGCGGAGTGACTGACTATTATTTATTAGGATGATTCTCTTTATTCTATACACCCGAAATGTGTGATTTGATGAGTAGGTCGTAACATTGCATTGAAGAACGACAGATCAACGAAAGAATGAGAAGAAAGAGAAACGCAGAATACCACAGACACGTTTCGCAAACTTTTTTTGCCCTTCACAAATTCCACATGTATTTACCAGAATTTTTATCCTTCAGATGAAAAGATGGTGCGTTGAATGCCTTCTGATCCATGAGCGCTGCAATATCAGTATTGACAGTGACAGTTAAAATGCAGAAGTGTACAAGCATGATTTGGTATAGATGGCGCGTGCAGGGAAGGCGGCAAATTCGATGCACCCATAGGGGAGGGGCGATGGTGGCTGCGGAAATGGGTGCATGGTGCCCACGCTCCCAAACCCGAGTCCAAAGCGGGTTGTGTATCACTAGAGTACGGAAGTTTGGTAAAATTCCTTTTTGTTATTGTTACAATTTTATGACTTTTAAAAATAGGAATCACTTAGTTGTACTTCTGGAGTTGTTTTAGTATATTTCCATTTTGTTTGTTTTGTCTATTTTAGCTTCGGATGCCCATTTTTGGCATTTTGCTTATTTGTGCCTTTTTCTTCCTTATTTGTCGCCTTTCCTGCCTTTTTCCGTTTCTATTTTCCTGTTTTTCCTTCCTGGCACCAATCTCTATCAAGTTGAAAAGATACCTACTATACTGGACATGACGGTACGGTTGTGTATCCTGTGGAAACGGAGGCTCCAGTGTCAGGTTGTGTTAAAAATATAAAAGGGAAAGGAAAATGACACCAGTGAAGATTTTTGATATTTTTCATCGATGCTTATAGACTTGTTCGCTCACGAGAAATCTCATCGTATGTTTGTGTATGGCCTCGGATCCCTTTTGAGAACAGAGCTGCCTGTACAGGATTATACCTTCTTAGTTCCTTCTTCTTCTCTCTTCTCCTTCTGGCGATTACACAAGTGCGAAGAACGAAATCTACAAATCCGTTTCACTGTTACCATTTCAAGATTCAAAAGTCAGGCCCACAATAGAATTTCGTAGAGTCACGGTTGGGAGTAAAATAAATTGGTAGTTGTCAACCGCAATGGTCAAGTGCGATCAGATTTCAAAGAAAAGGTAGTTTCTTCCATGTTGGTGC
>JAHLJT010002406.1:147994147-148066942 GCA_031308135.1 Acheta domesticus | reverse complement strand
AAGAATGAAATTTTAAATTTTAAACAAAGCAACACTAACATGATAACCCAGCACTACAGGGCGCAGGAGCGAGGATTTACGTTACTGCTTCTTTGTGTATTTGGCACGACGACGTGCGGGCTGCTTAATGGAACACGTGCCACTGACGAAGGAGTACGTGAGGAAGATAAGCAACACCTCGCCTTCAAAGAAACCCCGGCGGAAGTTTCCAGCAGACAAACATGTTGAATAACTGAAATGTAGACGATGTTACCCGTCGTAGTCTGAACTAAAACGGTATGTAAATTGAAATATCTAATGCGAAGAAAAAATGTAAGTCCAAATAGGAAAGTAGGAATTTTCATAACATTATAAATTATAATTTTCATAATATATTATAAAAAATATATTCTACAAATGTGAACTTATTTACAATGTTACGGATCACGAAACATTACGATAACTGAGATGAAATATCACACTTCATACCACGCTTGTGCATTCTAGCTATAGCCATAGTAGTTGACGCGCCCGGAATCACGTAATAATCAATCAATCCTGGAGCCAGGGTATTACCAATAAACAAACACATCCTATTACACGAATGCAACGCCTATTACACTAATGTCAAATTTCAATCTGTACACGTAACTTCTTAGAAGTAAATAATGAAATTTTTAAACAAAGCAACACTAACATGCTAACCCAGTACTAGAGGGCGCAGGAGCGAGGATTTACTTTACGTGCTAAGCTCGCAACAACATTGCGCAGCCTCCCCGGCGAAGCACTCGGCAGATGGCCCCAGCCTTTCCTGGCCAGCGGCACCGCCCCGGTGCAGTCAGCGCCTGTAGCCGCGCAAGGAGGCGCTCCTCCGCTACTTCACCTGCCTCCCGCCATGATCAATGGCACGCCTGGCCCGCTACAACGTGCAGCGATCTCTCAACCCCCCTGCGGGCGCCTGGCGCACGCAATCCGCAACGCACGCCAGCACAGCGGACTCGCCAAAGGCAGCTGACGCGCCGAGCGGCCACGCACGGCAACTTTCCCGCCTTCTGCAGTCGGCGGCACCGCCCCAGAGCATACCTGGGACCCGGCAACGAACGTACAGGCCGATATACACGGGACAGTTTTCGTGTAGATTCTCTTACAGTTTCTGTATAGAAACATCAAAATCTCAAACTGAACGTATAAAAGCCAAAAAGTAACGCATACACGGTCTATACGCTTTCTATATGCTTTCTGCATGAATCGGCACAAGCCACCGCCAGGAGGGGGGGGCTAACGAGAAACAACTGAATTGCGTCGTCCGAGTACTTTCAGTGATGGTATTTCTATGCGTGCGTTCTGGCTATAATCTTGATTTAGTGTTAATTAACCATGAGGGACGTAGAGTATAAAAATTGGAAGGCAGGGATAAGGAAAGAAGTAGTTTATCACAATATATCACTTCATACAATCGCACCTAACCACAAAATCGACATGGCTGATTACCGTTAGTGAACGATTCTGCCGCTAGAGGCGCTGGAGTCAAACTGTATGCTTTCTACACGAAAAAATTACGAACATGTTCATAATTTTCTCATGTAGAAAGTGTAAAGTCTGGACTACATGAAGAATCTACACGGAAAACTATACCGTGTATATCGCCCTTACCACAGTAGATGTGGGCATGGGTGCGGCACGGTGCGCGGGTAGCTGCAACTGGCCGGCCGGCGCCAGCAATTGGCTGCCCGGCCCCCTCCCCCAGGGCGTCACCACGAGCACGAGTGGTGGAGCACGTGACCACCTGCAATGGAGTGCCGGTGAGCCGAACTCGCGACACCTTACAAGTATAGCCACATCGGAAGATGACGGCGGTGTTGAAGCGCTCGCCGCATTCCTTGGCGCTGCCGCCCCGCCCCTCCCCGGCCCTCGCCACGAGCGATCTCAGCTCTGGAAGAACAAGACAACGAGGAAGCCACGGGCAGCCGCATCAACGCCTGCAGCCGTCGTCTGTTTATCCGCCATCTACGTCGCCTATTTCAGGACGCTTACGCTAAGCTATGGCGGTAGTTGCCGCCTCCTCTTCGCGGACAATCTTAAAAAAGTTGGTAAAGAACATTCTTCTCGCGGTCAGGAATCAATAGGTCATCGAGGCATTCATCCATTCTGCACCCCTCAATTCCTCCAGGCTGCTTAATCACCAACCTCGTCAGGAGCCCAGCGCTCCTGACATCGCGGCAGCAAGCATGCCGATAACCTTAACTTCCCTGCCGATAACCACATTTGCACGGCGTGCACCAGCCAGAGCTGCGTGGGATGCGACACCAAGATATTTAGCTACCAAACATTCAGTATACCACGAGAAATACGACAAAAAGTAGAGAAAAGAACGTCACCTTCGGAAAATCTTCATGAACTCACGACAGCCAGATGAAAAAAGAAAATTTAATGCGGTAACGAGACAGTTAAAATTACTATTGAAAGAATTTAAGAATAGATCTGTATCTTATTACGTACAGTCATTATCACCGACTGCTACAACTAATTATTCACCCGTGAACAGCAACTAAAATATTAAAACGTTCACAAGAACACATCTTACCAATCCGAAAAACCGACAGCATGAGGCACGAAACGAAGACAAAAAGCTGAATCTCTTGCCGAATACTCTGCTTTATATTTAAAACCAACAGAAAAACGATGTACCTTAGAAGACAAAGTTTCTAGAAAGGCCACTACATTTATCGCTCTCTATAAAATTTTTCAACATGTACAAGGTAGAAGGAATTAAAACACACTCATCCCACGAAAAGTCCAGGGTTCCATCTCACAACAGGCAAAGTTTTGCAGAACATGCTAATGAAAGATTCGCTTTCCTAACTTCAATGCCGGGAATGGGACAAATTAGGGTGGTTATACGAAGGGCAACATGGATTTTGAAAATCTTTCTCTTGTGAAAGCCAAATTATTACAACGTGTCAAGATATTGCTGAAACATTAGATTCCGGAAAGAGAACAGGCCCAATTGTTATAGATTTTTCAAAAGCATTCGATCTTGTTTCGCATGAAATATTACTTACGAAAATTGCTTCTACCGGAGTTGACCATCGCGTAGTAGCATGGATACGGGAATTTCTCATAAATCGTGTTCAACATGTCCGAGTTGGACATTAACTCTCAGAGTAAACCTTAATTACGTCCGGAGTCCCCCAGGGAAGTGTTTTAGGTCCGCTGTTGTTTTTGGCATTCATCAATGACCTGCCATCGTGTATTAAGTCAGTAATGCGCTTATTTTCGGACTATTGCATAATTTATCGGCGAATAGATTCGGATGAAGATTTTTCATACTTCAAAACGATCTAAATAGCGTTAATTCCTGGGCTACCATAAATAAAATGAAGATAAATGCCGCAAAAAGTAAATTACTAAGCTTTTCTAAATCAGCAAAGAATGTTTCTTTGGAATACCACATGGGTGCCGTAGCCATTACACAAGTATCGTGTTGTAAGTATCTGGGTGTTATATTACGCCAGGACCTGGGATGGGGGAACACGTTACTTCTATTGCCCGAAAGGCGTGGAAATCACTACACTTTATAATGAGAACACTTAAAAATGGGAACATGGAGAGTCGAAAAATGTGTTACACATCTTTATTTAGACCGATACTTGAATACGCATCAGCTGGATGGGATCCCCACAGATTAGGTCAGATTGAAGAGTTAGAAAAAAATCAAAAGAAGTCAATCAAATTTATTAATAAAGGATATTCCGCTAGTTGAAATCCACCAGAACTTATAGAGGCAATCAGTGTGCGAAGAAAAAAAGCCAGGCTGTGCTGCCTCTTCAAGGCATACAGTAAGTCACCTGCGTGGGCAGAAGTAACGAAAAGACTAGACTCGCCTTCGAGAGTCGGGAGAAACGACCACAACTGCAAAAGAAAAAGTGGAGGGCAAAGATCCGACGTAGGGAAATATTGATATGTAAATCGTACGATTAAAAATTGGAATGAAATCCCTGCAGCAGTCGTAGAGACTTTTCCTCGCTCTGTTGGTGTTTTCAGAAGAAGACTGAATAAGTACATTTAGAGGACGTATTCAACCGCATAGCACAGCTGAGCCACAATTTCATTGATCCGTAATTCAAGTGAATTTTAATGTAGATAGTGTGGTGTATTATAGTTTAAGTGTAGTGCAGTGTAGTGCCGTGCAGTGGAAAGCTACATCAATTAGTTATATGGAATAACCGAAGAAAGATTTGATGAAAGGGTAGTGTAGTATCCGAAAAAAAAATCCACATTATAGGCTTATTGTTACCACCTGGCAATCAGCCAATTGTAGCCAAATAAATATATTACATTATCAATAGCCCACACTAATGAAATAATTAAGTAATCACCGATAAAAGTCCAAATCCTCCATGTATGGAAGTGCAACCGTTGATCACCGGCCTACAAGAGCAGAGGCAACCCAACTGCAGAGCTTCCGGGTGGTGGGACTATCGCTGCGAGGGCACCGCGCGCCGCGGAGCACGTGAGGAGCGGGCAGGGGCCGCGGAGGGCGGCGATCGAGGGCGCTATCTGTCTGCGGCAGACGCGAGCGCGCTGCCCGGGGCGGGGGCGGGGGCGCGCCTCCGGATGTGTTGTGTTAGGTGGGAGGGCTCAGCTTATCCATGTATTCATAAACGATTTGGCGCCGGTCGTCTTCGAAACACGACTGTTCTCTGTCGATATACGGCCGCTGACTGTGGATGTGAGTCGTCCTCGTTTGTTCCTGGCAAACACCTTGCTCTCAGCGCTCACTTCCAGGCGGCACACAGAGCCAATAAAGTTAATTATGTGCTTGAGAAATAGAGATATGAAAGGCTTGAACAGAAAATTGATGGGAACAAAAATGAATATTGAAAATTAAAATAAGTATTAAAATAAAAGTTAAAATAAAAAATTAAAATAAGTATTGAAATAAGTATTAAAATTATCAAATTAGCAACGAAGCAATAAAACGGAAAAAGAGTGTTATTTTTATTATTGCTTAATAAGGGATTCTGTATTCAAACGTCAAATTAATGTAGTAATCGTTATATAACCCCCAAACCCAGATTACGAGTTATTTTCGTAAAAACATAGTAAAGCGTAAATTAGGGAAATTTACCCCTTGCATGTTTAAGATTATATAGAGACGAAAGTATCACTATTGAAACAACTACAGTGCTACGAACAAACTTACGACTTTTAATGTTGATTCACTGGGTTATGGTTCTTCTTTAGTCCCCTCTATACTGGCTATCGCAGAGCAAAAGTTATCATCTTACATGCCCTAGAAGTTCGTTTTAAGGTTTGTCTGAGGTATACGGAACATAATATGCTAAGAAAATAGGACGGACAGCCTTTTACCATTTTTAAGAAATATTCAATACAAAATCCCGTATGTGTTCTTTCTGGAGAGGGTGTTGCCCCTCACCCGAAGTCAAACAGGTCTGAGGGAAAATGATAATCGTTTGCAGATTATATTACAGGGGAAAAACATGCGCACTTGCAACTCGCAATCATTCTTACGCGGTAGTTGGTTATTATTGAAACGTTATTATACGTTATATTACGTTATTATTGAAACGAATCATCGAAATACGTCATCATACAATCAAATACAAAATATCAAAACGATGCTGTAGCATTACCTAGGCATAGGTCTTTCAAATCAGGTTTTCGTGTCCCCAAAGAACATTAGTTATAATTATTACGTTGTAATCTAACAAATTAGACATGTTTTGGATCTTCAATCACATTTTTGTAGGTTCCTCGCCCCCGCCATAGTACGGGTTGGAAGAAGTGATCTAAATTGGGTTCCAGCATAAAGTTATGATTCATATCAAATAATGATATACAAAATTCGGAATGTTCACAGGTGTCCAACTCTAGTCGACGTTTGCTTAAGTGAACTTTCGGTTTAGTAAACCAGTCACATCTTCAGATCCTCATACATAACAAATGAATTCTAGACAATTCAGTTATGGTGAACTCCCAAAATCGGCTGAGTAAACATAGGAAATGCATCTTCCACTTAATAAAAAAGTGAACTTCAGCACCTTAAATTTCCAAAACACTAAGAGTTGCAGCCGGAGGAACTTGTGAGTTATTTTTGTAGCGTACGGCGAATAAAAGGGACTCACGCAATTGAGCAAACATTTTCAGCTCATCACTGAACAAATTGTTGCAGCTCATCCGTAGCAATTTTTTCGAGCGTGAAAACTTATTCCAGGCGTAATTGGAGATGAAAAATAGTGAAATCTTATCTGGCTAGGTCACGGAAATGCTGTGTGTAGTAGCTGCGTGGGGTTTCTCAATGGGGGCGCGCGCGGCAGGGCAACCCTGACGAGGCAGTCACCGCAACTGCGAGCTTCGGGGCGAGTCAGGGGGTGACGTCGCCATGAGAATACAAGAGGGTGCGAGCGCCGAGAAGTCAACTGCTAAGGGCCTACGTGAACAGTGCCGTTGTTGGGGAGGCTATTGGAGCGTAGAGAAGCTATTGCGACTGTACTTTCTATGTGAAGGAATGGCTTCAGATGTGCTAATTGTATACTCGTAAAACAATAAACTCTTGTTATTTATATTTGTATACTAAATTTAATAAAATTATTAAATATATTAAATTTTCGAATTTGTATGGTTCGTATATTCTAATGAAACTCAATAACAAAATGAATCATTGAGGAACTTGTTATTTTTCACCTTATAGGTTATAGTTCTTCTGATATAGTGAATCACAAATATCGTCAAAAGTTCACTACCCTCGGAGTCAACAGAAGGTTCCAAACAGTAATTATTTTTTTTATATCAGAGAGAATAAGCCAACTTACGTGGTAGTTTAACAGAAAATTAAAATATTAAAATAATTCTTGTAATACTGTCATTATCTTATTATTTGATCACATTTAACTAACATCATTTGAAGAAATGTACTCGAAAAAAATTCTTCGTTTAACTTCAACCTCCTCCAAAAATGATAATAAAACTTACCATGAATATTCCTTTGTTGAGTCAGTTTTTGCCAACTTACTTAATTAATTAAGGACTTCTTCGGTGTCTAGCGGATATCTGCCTCTGTTGAGAGTTCTTTCGAGTAACACTATACCGAACCGCGATTCAAAATTTACTGCCCTGTTTTCTTAAGAAGTTCTCAACATCTTTTTAATTTTATAAACCTTTTATTCAAAATGAATTCTAGAGCGAGTTTAAGTCCACCATATTTCTAATTATTAACTCACGTTATACCAACTTAAAGGAATGTTTGAACCTACCTTTGAAGTTGCATAAAAAAGATTAGAAAATTAAAAATCTTCGACATCCGCAAGTTGAAAGAACCAATTTGCTTAAAAGTTTGGCAAGGCGCTTCCTACCACTGACCGAAACGTTGCGGGCCATCCAGTGACTCGATGAGCCCAGAAAGAGATCAAATCTGGCAAATGGTGAATTCAGAAGGACTGATATCTTATTTCTTGTGTTGTTCTGGTCCTATTCAGACTGGATAAAAAATTCAATGCTGTCCTGTCGAATCTTTCATTGAGATACTGCAGAAAATTTAACATTTCAATTGATATCCCTCTAGGAGTGTTCCTGTATATTTTCTTGAAAATATTAATCTTCGGGTAACTTAAAATAAGAACATAAAGTCTCTTAAGGTCAACTTAAAGTCTCTGCTGTTCTTTTGAAATCTAAGCATAAACTCCGGGCAGTTTTTTTAACCTTACATCTTTTTTGTAACTTTGTTATTAAAATAAGATTTTTGCAGTCGACACATAAGAAAAATTCTTCATCTAATAACAAAACCACTATTTCTAACAATAGTAGTTAGGAACAACAGCTCTCAACTATTACAGTTATTGCCGATTTTCTTGTACACTCGCTACATATGAAAATAGCACAAATGTGGCACTTCATATTTGTTTTCTCAGTGCGAATTTGCTGAACATACAAAGAAACCTCCACGTTTTATATAATTTTGTAAAATTTGAAGCAGTTTCAGATGCTGAACACTGTGTCGAAACGAACACTCATTGTATTGATAAATGCTCTGGTGCTCAATATGGGGCTGGTGTGAAAATGTGCCAGAGAGGGTTTTGTTATTTTCGGAGGTATCGAGAAGAACAATCCTTCAACTGTTATATCGGCCAAGATATCAACAAAATAAGAGTGGGATAACAGCGACCCTGCGCGGCTAGTAGAGGGTTAAGTCAGGTTTTGCAAGGAGGAGAAGAGCTAAAGTTAACCAGAGAGATTCCAACATCCGAAGTAATTTTAGAACAGTTGTAATGCATTGTCATGTGACTGGCGATAGAACTGCAACGATGGACGTATAAAGTACGACGTGAATACCTGGATGTCTGTACCATTGAAATTGCTGTCCTATGCATCTACTGGAATGTCTGAGACGCTGTGTGATACTGGTACGGCAAAAAGATTATGCGCTAATGAAGAAAATGGATATGCATGCTGTGGTCCAACCATTTTAATCCAACGATCATGGGCGTGCGAAGCCTAAAACAGGAGGGGGAGGCCACTACATTGCTTGGACCCCTTCTCCGTTAAACTTTTGCGTATACATATGATATATTTATTAATAAATCATACAAGAAGAATGAAGGGGCAGCCAGTGACGTAGAGGGCAGACTACACGCCTGATAATGCGCCCCTACTCCGCTGGTTTCTGGATTCGATCCTGGACGGTCCAAGGTGGAATTTGTGGTGGACAAAGTGGGTTCGCGAAAGGCTTTCTCCTGTTTCCCCTGCCAATAACCATTCCACCACCATGTTCCTTTAATCATTCCCTCCTCTAACCTATCATTAACCATCCTTCCACTAAGGATCCAAGGATCAGACGATAACCGAGGAAGTAGCTGAGAAGGGCCGTTGCTACTTCAACGAGTTATCGATAGCTAGAGTCCCGGTCTGTTGAACTCGAGAGAGGTGAAAAATGTAAAATGGTGATGGAGTGGGGGCACCCCCTCCCAAGGCCCTAGTTAGGGATTAAGGAGTCACGGCCCTAGTTACGAGTTAAGGGGTAGATGGAATACCAGACGAGGCGAGGCATTCAATTCGTTGAATCTAGCTCCTGAGACAAAAGAACATAGTTCTTTTTCTACAAGGAGAATGAAATTATAAATTTTATGATACAATCGACAAGTAAAATTTATTTTATGTTGAATTATTTACAGGGTTTCTTGAAGAACTGGAGAGTTTCTTGTTTGTTTCCTAAACGTTGTGTATCAATTCCCAAAAATATCGTCTTATCAAAGGAAAAATGAGGAATTGATCATAATTTCGGGATAAAATGATTTATTACGTGGAGCTATGGGTCTCTTCGAAATTTTCAGGGGATGTGGGAGGCACGGCCTGCTGACCCCCCCTTGTGCGCACGCTTATGCTAAGATTGAAGATTAAATTGATATTTCTTTGATCGGAATCGTGGCTCCTTCTCAGACTTGTCAATATATTAGAATTTACCGCTTCTGAATTAGAAAACGCATATTTATCATCACATGCACTGATAAATTATAAACTCATTATATAATTATAAAATTGATTAGTGGAGGAATACTTTGTACGTGAATATGAACTCTGTACGTGTACTGAAGCAATACTTGTTGCGTGAATCACACAATTTATTAGCTATTATGACTCTGTGATATCTACGAGGTCGTTCTGTACTTAAAGACTTTATTATGTTCTAGTGTGTAATGAATCCGGCCATCGCGCTAAAACTTTTTCTGCTCTAGTATCATGAGGTTCAACGTCAAATGTCACGTGATTTATAAAATGTGCAGAAATGTGCGAAAACAGCTCTACCGCATCCGTGACTATACCGTGACATAGGTGACATTGGGCCCTCCCAAGTCACCCGAAGGCGCTAATGACGGCTTCTGTCGACGCACGCCCATCAATACGCAGCCGACGTGCGGTGGCCAATCGGAATCAGAGCACGTGCAGGGGGGAAGCAGGGGGTGGGAAGGGGAGCACAACTGGCACCTCATTAGCCGCGCACGCGCCTGTGTACCCCACGCCTTCACCCTGGGGGGCAAATATGTACCCTCACGAGACTAGCAGGCTCAGTGCACACTACTGCTGTCAAGCCTTCAGCTTGCAGCTCCACTTGAGTCCATACATTTTTGTGAAAAGAAAAGTAGGCACTCACGATGTCACTCTGAAAATGGAAGTATTGTTGGAAGAATTACGTAAATTTTTGCCAGATTTATTTTGTAAAATAAGCACAAACCCTGTCGTTTTAAATAGGCTTATGAGATATGTACATTTAATGGCCTTGCCCCCACTTTCGGCAATTTAATTTCTATAATTGCAGCCACTTTAAGATAGGATGGAACCTGGGGCGGCTCGTCCTAAGAGGCCACAGGGGCCGGGCCCCACCAAGATTTAATAAAGCAAAAAATGTTTATTTATCTTTATCGTAATCTCTTTGTGATAATTGTAGTACTCTATTGGAATTGTTTATTCGTGAAGATCGACACTTCATTCCCAGTACGCATTCCAAGTGGCAAAAACCAAGAATTGGGGATCATAGTTACTTGCCGCCCTCCAAGATAGCGTTAGTAGCGCTCAAGGGGCCCGGTCTGCGTGGCCCCCAAAGCAGTAACTTTACTCCGTTTACAAGGTCAGCGCCCTTTCATACTGGGCGCGACCACTGCTTGCTAATTTTAGCAGTCCGAGGGGCCCGCACCAGCGGACCCTTCTCAGAGGAACGGCAGGCTGAGCGCGCGGTTTTCAAAGTGCACGTGAAAGTTCTGCGCGCTATAAAATGAACACAGTGAATTCGTTACACCGTTTTCAGTTTTCTTCACTGAGACTTGAAGAAAAAATGATATTAAACTGTTAAGAGCACATCAACCGAGTGACTTTTCATTTACACAAGTTGATGGGAGGAAAAAATGAACATTCTGTAATTCGTAATTTTAGGGAAAAAAAACAAACTATGGTTCACTGTGAGTGAAGAAAAACAAAGCTTATTTTGCTTTTTTGTTTATTATTTGGTGGTAAGCGGTTGTGGACGACAGTAGGCTGTAAGGATCTGAAACATTTGAGGGAAATGATAAAGAAACACGAAGAAACACGAAGAAGTTGCATTTAGAAACTTTAAAACTCTTAGAACCTTGAACATTGTTGTACAGATTGCTTCGGCGGTCAAAATTTCAATCTAGAAACATAATGAACAAGTCGCAAAAATAAACTATTTTAGGTAGAGAGATTGAGTGTTTAAAATTCTGTGATACTCATGAACTAGCATTGAGAGAGCATGATGAATCTTAAGATTCAAAAAACCGTGCAAGTTTTTAGATTTATCGTTTTTCGGCAATCTAGATAGTGTGTTAAATGAACATTTAAACATTTTTTCTGTTTATAAATATAACTCACACGACGTAGAACGAGCTGCTAGATTCTATGAACGAAGTGTATTCGGACGAAGTGAAAAGAGACATAGATGTAGCAGATTTTGTTTCTCTGCAGGCCCATTAAACAACCGACATAACACGACGAAGTCAATTTGTCTTAATCTTACGATATGTTCCCCTTTCGAACTCTCAGCATTCAGAAGCTACGGCATTAGCGTAATTTTTACAAAAAATCATTTGTTTCCGTTGACATACCAATATTTGATTAAACATCTTAATAAAAATTCCTACTTCTGTTTTTGTGGAAAACGTATAGACTTAAAGGTTTAATTAATTAACTGATAATTAATATTAATGAAATAATTTATTAAATGACAATTATTTAATTAAATAAAATTGATTATGAGATGATATTCGTGTTTTTGCGCCTGGCCCCACCAAGAAAAAATTTCACGAACCGCCACTGGATGGAACATTTAGATACAGACGTACAGTGAAAACTTAAAAGTGTCCAGACTGAAGTAAAATACTCTTTCACTTATTTACCAATACTGTTAATGACTATGACCGGCTCTTCAGATTGAATACACTGCCGTATCCAAGCTAAGTATTGATGTATACCAGGGTAATGTCTCGCAAGTCTGACTTCAAATCTGCACTTAAACTAACCATATTTCAAATTAAGACAATAGGCGACTCCATTTAGATGACTTTAAATTACCAATAAAATAGCAGAATAGTTCGAAAGAAACAACAAAATATGCTTTTCCTTCCGCCTAATAGGCGGCGGGTTGTAATGAATTGTCTTTTTTTCACTTTAGAACAATGCTGTTTAGTACAGACATTCATTTTATATGACAAAACGAAATTACCCATTTTTCTATCATTTGTTTGCATTTTTCGTCAATTTTGACTAAGTCATTTTTTTAACTTTTTATGTCATTCTTAGTGAATTTTTCGCTGATTTCATAGATTTTAATATAGTTTTAATGGTACTTGCTTCAAACAATATTTACAAGATGCAACAAGTGTTGTTTGCTCGTATATTGTAATGTCATCCGTTGTAAGTACTATGTAATCTAAGGTTCCTGTGACGCCTATCGGTGACATTGTCACTTACGCCCGATTTCGCGACAAATGCAGAGATTTTCTTTTAAAGAACAGTCCAATCCAACAGATTGTTAGTTGAGTTTGCATAAATAAAAGGAAGAAGCCTCTATTACATCAATAACATATCTTAAGGCTTGAGTTGTTCATCTGAAGAGGTTTTGATAATTTTTTTACGTAACTTTTCTTTGTTTTTAAGGCATTTTAAAAATATTTTAAGAGCATTTTATTGATGAATTTATTAGGCCATCAAAATCCGCCCCTACTCATAAATATGCGGAATATTTTCTGCTTTTATTGATAAGATTATGATCACTATAATAAGATAGCTAAGTTTGCAGTCGCAATGTGGGAGCCAAAAGTTGCTGATTCCAATCGCGTTAGGATATTTGCTTGGACCCACAACTGCGTGAGGCTTTGAACAAACAGTAGCTGCTAATATATCTCATTTTTAAGCAGATGATAATTCAAAAATATAAATATCAGCATTTTACTGATATGTCAAATTGCATCAAACATTTTGTACAAGAACAGATCCGAAAAGTGATATAATTTAGAGAGCAATGTAACCACAGCTGAATTCATTGTTTAAAAAAATTATTTTATATGAAGTCATACGCTAAAAATAAGCAATATTCACGATCATAATGCAGAGAAGGTTCGGTGATGCTGCATAAAACAATGTCGCGATTTTGAAGGGAATATGTTTTCGGGAATCACCGATATCAAAACTTTTTTTTGAAAAAACAAATTTTTGTTAAGAAAAACGATTGTTTAAGATTGTTGCTTCGCTTTCTCTGTGCACCTTTTCACCGCCCTCCCGCTTTGGCGGCGCACAGTGGGACGAAATGCCTAAAACGTGGTTAAAACTCATTATCTCTTGCAAAATGCAAAATAATGGCTATATTGGGGTTTATATTGGGGTTTTCGACTTCATCAAATACGAATATGATATCAAAAATAAAAAATTCAAAATGGCGGATTCAATATGGCGGACGACGGAAAGGGGAAGAATGCAACAAAAATGAGTATATTGCTTAGTGACATACTGTATATTCCAGCTCACTGATTACGAATATAATATCAAAAATAAAAATTCAAAATGGCGGATTTAATATGGCTGATGACATTTGAAAAACGTGGAAGAATGTAAATGTTACAAAATATATTTGTCTGATCGCGTACAACTTTAACCCTAGATTACAAAGACGACGTCTGTCAGACGACGCAACTAGTGCCGAAACAGTACCCCACCTCCTTCCCCTCACTCCCCGTTTTCAAATTCTGTGTAGCTTCATTGTGTGACTATATTGTTGTGCTCATACGGTATACGGTATTTTAACGCTCGTCGTCCAATACACTACTCCTTCGTACTTACGTCATTGATATTTTTAGTGCTTTATTCGCTAATATAGTAAATAATAAATACAAAATCCTTGTGTATCCTAAATACAAAATCCTTGCATTTAAGTTTGTTCTGAACATTTAACAATAATAATGTGACGATGACGATCGTAACAAATGTCGTGTGACAAGGTACTTCTGTGGACGCTTCTCAAAAGGCATGTGTGTACAGCAAGTGTCTGCTTTGAGAGTCAAGTCATTTAGGTGTATCTATAAAACCCTTTAACGTTTCATTGTAAAAAAGGGTTTTACCCGAAGTAGTCTGCCAGACTACGCCTTTGTAATAACGCTTGGTGTAGGGCGACTTCGAAATCTAGGGTTAATGTAACATGCGACCCAATTAGTGATATTTCCATTAAAATAAAATGAAAGTCAGTAATGCTGACTAAAATATATTGTATGACACATATGGTAAAAGTGGTTTTATTTTTCTCGTAGGATTGCGCTTCTCGGCCTGACGGTCTCTGTCGCAACACCTGTTTCTCTCGCAAAATAAAACTAATTTTTACTACTCTTATCATAAATAACTATTTAGACAGCCATGAGTAAATTTAGTTATTTCAGGGCATGCGTAGAATGCTGAAAGTTTAATTTTTGGAAACAGTGCTATTTTAAGGTTGAAATTATCTGTGAATGCAGCAAAGACTGCTCTGGCTTTTTGCTGCGGTATTGTTTATTCTTTTCTAAGTTAAGCGGTACATGTTTGGTAGAGAAAGTTGTATTCCCACATATTTTTTAGTATGTTGTCAATTATGTACTATTAATATCGATTTATACATTATTTTTATGAACAAGGGCCGTATTTTATACTTTTAATTAAGTTTAATAAAATTAGAAAAAAACAGAATTTTGCAGCTACCGTTAAAAACATGTCTCATTATCGGATTCGTGCCTATTCGTGCAATTTTACAAAATGATCGTGAAGTCAATACTATAAATATTATCAAGAAATAAGAATGAACGTGGAATATTGTGGAATTTGTAACTTATCTCTAATTTTTCATTAATTTTTTTAAATAAATTTTCTCATTTGCCGGCACGAACATTCATTTTAAAAAACATGTTTAACATGAAAAAAAATAATTAAACCAGGGCTTATAATTCAGTGCATACCTACTGTTACATGTCCCATTTTAAAATTTCAATGATTATTTTCATAGAACAAAAATATTTGCCTTTAAATCCGCACTAAAATTTCCGTCCGGCTTGGGTGACGCGGTCAACACAATAGAGCTCTATGTTCAACCTGGAATACAGCTTTCACTTGTAAGTTCCGGCCGTTCGTACCCAGGGGATTTCATAGTCCCATCGATTGTGAAGCCAACCTGAGAGTTAAAAATTCTCAACTAGAAACTGTTTTTTTCGAATTTTGGCCAGGTTTTACTCATTTCATCCCACTGTGCGTCGCCCCTCTTTTCCTATCATGTTCGGCAAGTGACGTCAACGCGGTGAGGGGCGGAGGGATGGCGCTGTGAGTTGTCGGCCGTGGTCGAGTTAGACGCTTTTAGTTGCTAGGTTGAGGAGGCCTTTTACTGTGATTAAGTATATTGGCAAGCAGTATAGGGCGAGGCGAGCCGTTCGTTCTCTGTATTGCGTCTTGCTCGTATGTACTACAGTATTCTTAAGGAGAATATATATGCATATTTCCACACATTTGGTGTGTTTGTGTCTTTTTTAACTACTTTTAAAACTGCCTTCCCTGTGTGTGCGGGATGTGTTATTTCGCGTATGAATCAGCGTAGTAATGTTCACAGTCAGTGTGGTGTAGAGAAGCTGCACTCACCTAAATTGTGAGCACGAGCTTTTGCGATTTGTTTAAAACACCAACCTAGTTGGTACTTTAAGGACTAATTGATTTTGAGGGAATATTATTTTTTAACTATAGTTCATATTAAACTCATTATCATTATTCAGTCAAAATGAAATGCATCCAGTTCTGCCTGTATTGAATGAAATTAAGTTTGTATTGTATTGTTAATTTTTCTTGTGTTGTTTTCATACTTGCTTGTTTATTGTGATAATTGACTTTTAATGAATATTACATTCCATAAAGGTATGTTTTGTTATTATATTAGAAATATTTTGAAAAATCATTACGTCACTTAAATTCATTTTTAAACGTTTTTAAGTGTTGTGTTATGTGACTTTGCGGACGGGATTTTGTTTGCAGTTTTGCTTCAATAGAAAATACAATTATTCTTATTTTTGGCGTGCCGAAGTGATTGAACGGAAGATGACCGAAGAGAAATGGCTCGAGGTCAGCGCCTCCCAAACTAGCAGAGCACTTAGGAAGAAGATGTCATTCAGTGGACTCGGCAGAATCAATGGATACAAATGTGGTGACTGGTAGCAAGACCAAGTCCCTTCGCTTCCCTTTCACACCATGAACACGGTGGGAGAATCATATATATTATTAGTGTAAGGCAGTTTCGATTTAGAACTACTACGGATAAGTTACGCGACCGATTTCGCTCGGGAAGCATTTTTCTTGAAGCTCTTTTTTCATTGCGTCGGCCCTGGGAATAACTTTTTAAATTCTTTTATTATAACAATAAATATTTGAAATAAAATGAGCAGACGGGCAATAAGTGCGATTCGATGGTGATCATTGATTCTCTTCAGAATCGATTCTTGAATCGACGGGAACAGCGGCATGAGAAAGCATGGCCGGCCCGGCCAGAGAGCAGTAGCATTACGCGGCGTGAAGCAAATATGACGTTGCACATTGGGACGAAAACTTATTGTACCGTGGCAGCATGCTTCAATACTTCGTAAATTCAAAGTATGTACGGATGAATTCACTTAGAATTTACGTTTTGTATTACCAGTTTCACATTATATTTAACCATTTACTATTTCATGTTTTAAAACATTGCAGTTGCTGAATATTTTTCAGCAGCTTGCAAAAGCCACGAAAAATCCATTCGAGCGTGGCAATGAGCTTTGAAATTTGTGAATCCAAAATAGGTAGGAAAGGTACGTATTAATACAATTGGGATTTTGTGTGTTATGGGTTTTATGTGTTACGTTCGCGCCTAACCAAACCTAACATAACCTAATTTCTTCAGTTGTATTTGTACAAGTAAATTTGTTTCAACTACGAAACCAAACTAATGTAAATAATTTATTCAAAGGAGTAACTGTGTTTCATTCCTTTTTTATAAAGATAAAAAGTAACTTATTGTATCCATGAATGTGCTTTTTGCACTATTTCCCCTCTTGATTTATTCTGTTGATTATGTGCATTTATTGCAATATTTTTATCTTGATTGATTGGTTTTATTGATCTTTATTACATTAACATTTTCAGCTGTTGTCCATGTGAATTGGTTTCATCTACCAAACTTAACTGAAACATGTCTGTGCTGCAATAACGTTATCCAATAGTCTTACTATATAACTGAATTGTTATGATGTGTAATTTGTAGATAGATTGGCATGTATTTGTAAACTGATATTGATGAATCATTTTTCAGCAAAGTGCTAGGCCACTGACAAATTGTTTGTGTGGGAGTGCAGTATAACCTTTTTCAGCATTACATTTTTAAAGAAAAGAAAAATAGTTATTTACTTTACCCATAAGTGTATTTCTTTTAATATTTTCTCTGATCAATACTGAAAATTACTAATAAATTAAAAAATATCACAATGCTGTAACATTGTTGGTGCTAATAATTTGTTAATATACAACTGAATTATTATGGTTGATCATTTGTAGATATATTCTATCTACAATGTAGTATCATTTGTAGAATTTGTATATTGATGTTGATGAATTATTTTTCAGCGACTTGCAAGGTCACTGACTAATTATTTATGTGTGGCTGTTTGTGGAGCTTTGAAATTTGGAAGTTCAAAAGTACGCGTTAATTAATGAATGAAATGATATAAAATTGTGTGTTATGATACAGTATATTATCATTGCTACAGTAACATTTGACACAAGTTTATTGTTAGGACATAACTGAGTTGATATGATTTGTAATTTGTAGCTACAATGGCATGTAAGAGGCGATTGACTTTGAAAGCTAACGTAAAAAAAGGAAGAAAGATCAAAACAACAGAAACAGTCCTCCACGCCATGTTAATGTGTTCAGAAGATCAGGGGAAGCAGATGTAGCAGTCTACAAATTAGTATACATAGTACAGCCAAACCGTAGTGTGAACAGGAAGGGTATGATGCACCAAGCATATAACATGATGCACCAAAACGATAAAGATGTCCAGAAAGTTTATTTTGAAGAAATGTCTGTATTTTTTGAGTACTTTAACTAGAGACATTTTGCCTCCGAAAAAGCACAAGGCGGGTTTATTAAGCCAAGCAAAATCTGATATTGTTTCCCCTATTGAGGTTCCTGAACTCCTAGGAAAATTAATTACAAAAAATGATGAAATATCAAAACATTACTTGAGTAATATTAGAAGTTATTTGTACTAATGTCCTAGCATTTGTCTCTGTGCAAGCAAATCGTTTAACATTTAAAAACCATAGGCCGTACTGTTACGCATTCAAGGGCATATATACCATTCAGTGATACCTGTACATCTCAATAATGTCAATCCTTTAAAGTATGCAAATCTCTCTTTATTCGAGACTCTGACAATTCTTTACAGTTCAGAATAAATCAAGTTAGTAATAACGAATGCGAAGCAGATTTAATATTATTGATGCACAGGCTTCTCAATGTCAATCCGTATACCCAATTGTTTCAACATAAAGTTGATGTGAAACAAATTTGAAACAAACCTGTTCTAATTCTGTTCCTATTTACCATCTCATTTTTTCTGCGGAATACTTTTGATAAAAGATATTACGATCTATCAACAACTGTAGAAATTGCTTCTGTATTTCTAAGTGACGATAGAGGTCCCTCCAACAATATTTCTTTCACAATTCATTCTGAAGTATTTGGTCATCGAATGAAAATAATATCTGCTCTCGACTCGGATACTGAACCCATTTCTTATCCATTACTTTTTGTACGTAGAGAATCATTGCGGAAGCTTTGGATGAGTCTTGATTCTGTCCATACAACTTTGGTTTGTAATGTTGTTACTCAGTTGCAGTACTATTCTTACCGCTTAGCAATAAGAGGTGGTTTTCAGCCCTTTGCCCAGTTCTGGAAGACTATTCCAACAATATGTTGTAGATTCTTACATCAAAATTTTATCAAAAACAAAATATTTAGCATCCCTTATAACTTTTTAGGTGCAAAATAATTCTGTATGGTGTTGAATTCCATTATATTCTTAAGTTTTCTCCGAAAATAATAAAATACGATGTGTAGAACAGTAATTGTGAATAGTTAAATAATTGAGTAATGTTTATTTAATATCTTGCATCTTCATGCATTTTGAGGAATATTAGTTAACATTTCACTTATAATACCAACATAGGCTCTTGCTTCTCTAGAGGAAATAAACATTTTTCCAGCTTGAAATTGAGTTGTTTCTGTGCCATTTCAGATAATCTCTCTTAATATTAATACCATGCATGCATACATTACAATAAAGAGGGAATGATTTAAACATATTTCAATATCGCGCATGGAACTACAAAATGTATCCCCCCTAAGAACTACATTGTACATTGCAGAGCTAAAAAAGTGTATGATCTGCAATTGTCTCAAGTTAGATTTAATTTTATAAAATTAAGAGGAAAAATATTGTTTTGGGAATACTATATTTTAGAGGATAGACAGTCCTGAGAGCTTAGACAATGGATGTGTTATTGTATCAATATAAATTTCAATACTTGCGTTGGTTACGTTTTCCACTTTGATGTGCAACGTATCATGTACCGGTAAACTGAAATTGAAGTTTTATGATACATTTATTCATGTTTTAAACTGAATGGATTTAAAAAGTGGTTTCACATGGATTTTATTCATAATTGCATAAGTTACGTTTTAACAATGAATACAATCACTTTAATGTAGTGGACAAATAATAATGATTCACGTTCATTCATTACCATATATGTATGGTATATCGTAAAAAATTCTTTACACGTAAAATTTTAATCACTCAAATAAATATAACTCACGTAAAATTTAATCACTCATATATCTAATATATCAAGAAATTGTTTAAAAACCATATGATAAATGTATTTTCATTGAATTGCAAAGTCATTTTTTAAATTTTGTAAACCTTTCAATCCTTCATCTGAAAAACATGCTTACTTTTGCAAGTTTCTTTTCTTTACCTGATCGCTTACGGAATGGAGAAAAAGGAAACCGCTCATTTAATGAGCGGGTATACCTCTAGTTGTATTTAAAAGCTTCCAAAGCCTTTCTAACGATCATGCTTCAGCGGCGGAGCGAGACCTTCCGGAGTCAACTTCAACAACCTTAATTTCATTAGTGTTCTTAGTGTAAAATTTTCTTGTGGCTTTTTCACTTTTATTTCAAATTGTATATTAACCATTGATTTGAAATTCTCTGTGAAAAGCGGGCTTAAATTGCAAGGGTGTTACATTCTGTTTTGTCTATATGTTGAAGAAAATGTATGCCTTATTATCTTCACTGTGCTAAAACAATATCTTACTCATAATCACAGTTCTTTAAAATGTGCTTCTAGAAATAAGACGTGAAAGTAATAAATATAAAATATTCCGAAACAAGTATGAATATGCAAAAGTTTGAGCAAAATCGGCTTAGAGATGGCGGAAAACCAATACTGGAAAAAGAGTTGCATGCGAGAAAGGCAACTAACTCGAGCTGATCCACATCGCCCCGAGACAGTTTTCCATTGTGGACCGCTCCTGGAAATCCCCACTGCGCAATGGCTCCGTCATGCGACTGCGCCCCCGGTGGCTGCGTCCTCCGCCCTGGCCCCGCCTCCGCCCCTGCCACGGCCTCCACCTCCACCCCGCCCCTGCCTCCGCCTCCACCCCGCCCCTGCCTCCGCCTCCGTCCCCGCCCCCGCCTCCACCTCCCGCCTCCGCCCCCGCTTCCATCCCTGCCACCGCCTCCGCCTCATATCGAGAATCGCCTATTCGTTTCTATTGCCGATTCGCCTCGTATCGAGAAACCACGTAAAACTACCGTTCAGAGCAGATGGCCGCTAGAATTCTCCTCCAGACAGCAACAGCACTCGACCTACCTATCTGGTTAATACGCAAAATCCTACCACCAACGGGTCTCGAACCCCAGAGCCTTCCGGTCAGAGGCACTGCCGTGGCAGCAGTTGATGCCCTGAGCCACCTCTCCCGGTCAGAGCCGTTGGCATTGTCGCGGTCCCTGCAGCGACTCTGCTCGGGAGGTTGAAAGGGTCGAGTCAGTGCAAGGCGGAGCCTATCCAAACATTTCATGAAAAGCAAAAACTGTTTTCTTAGTATCGTGTTGCGTTTATTGATAATTTTCCAATGATGAAATACGTTTCATTTCTGATCCTTTGTTGGATTTACGTCTTGAACTTCCCGCTTAATTACCAACGCGATAGAGAACGAAAGAACTTGTGTTCCAAGTCTTCAATGCAAACTCTGGACGTGTACCAGGGAGACGCAGATATGCCAATTTCCTATTGTCCGATTTAAATATAGTGACTTGTGATAGATCCTCAGCTGTGACGTAGTTAACCAAACGAGCACTTCAATATGAAAACTTAAAATCAGAACGGTAGGAATTTCTTTCGTTTTTCTCCTCAAACTCCTCCCCTTCCTTTCGTTTTGGAACTCAAAGAGGCTTCATAAATATGTAAAAATCGAAGACCACCGGGAACAGATATTTTAAACAAAGAATTATATAAATGTCTCCCTGAAGAAGCTAAACATAGGTTCTTGGACTTCATAAATCAATGTTGGCAGCAAAGCAACATACCAAATGAATGGAAGAGAAACATGGTTGTTCCTATCTTTAGAAATGTCTCAAGAACAGAATGTGAGAATTGCAGAGGAATACGCCTATTAAGTACAGTTTAGTAATACGCCTATTAAGTAATAGGAATACCTATTAAGTACAGTACATAATATACATGCAAAAATACTTGCAAACAGACGAAGAAACATTATAGACAGCATATTATTAGAAGAAAAATCTGGATTTCGGAAAGGAAGGTCCTGCTCAGACAATGTGAGTTTTCCCTCGAGCATATGGTCGAAAAGAGACGAAAATACAGTAGGAAGACATACATGGAGTTCATTGACTACAGTATAGCATTTGATAGCGTTAATAGAAGTAAATTGTGCAAAGTTACGGAGACAAGAGGTAATCTACATCACCTAATAAAAGCTATTCAAACTATGTATTCAGATACGCAGTTTAGCGTAGGATTAAAATCTGGAACTGATATACAGGAAACCATAAATGAAGTTCTCAGACAACGGTTTTCTCTGTCACCGATAATTTTTAACTTATATCTCTACAATGTGGTACGTGAGTAAACGAAAAATATTTAGATATTAATATAGTAGACGATTTTAAAGGGAAACATTTTATTAAAACTCTTATTTTTGCTGATGACCAAGTTAGAGTTGCCGATGACGAAGACAACTTACAGAGAGCCATATACAAACTCCATAAAATAACAAAGTCTTATAATTAAAAAAAAAATATCCACTAGTAAAACCAACATTCCAAGGACTCCAACCTATAAGATGCAAACTCGTTCTAGAAGATAGAATAATAGAACGAGTCAAGACCTTCAGATTTTTATGATGTGATATATCTTATTTCGCCGAGGCAGATGTGGGCAGGAAGATTGAACAATTCAATCTGATTTGTGGCACGATTAAAAGAACTCTCAGAGGCAAAGTTAGAAGAGATACGTTGCTCAAGTTCTATAAAGTGATGGCTGTGCCCTGTGTATTATTTGGTAGTGAAAACTGAATTCTAAGTCTTGTAGCAGAATACAAGCAGTGGAGATGAGATTTTTAAGATCAATTTTACGAGTAACAAGAAGAGACAGAATAGAAAATGAATGCTTTAAGAGAACCCTTGGAATCTACAACCTGAATAATAAAATAGAAGAATATAGGAAGAAATGAAAATACCGTACATTAAGAATGAATGATGGACGCATTCCAAAGCAAATCCTATACTACACATCCTGGACGCTGGATCGATCAATGAGTCGCAACGGACCAACCTGTCTAATGCTTGAAGGAGAAGAAGACAATGTTATGTAGTGGAAGGAACCAGTCCCAGAAATCCAGACGATTTTAGCTGTTTCGGTTTGACAGATGGGAAATTAATGTTGCTTCATCGTGTTGGGATCAAATTAGCATTTCTTTAATTGTAGTTTAGCAATGTAAATTATTGTTTATTGAAGGAAATATGACTTCACCAAAAGGCAATGATCTCGGAGATATGTTATTACAATCGTTAACGTACATAGTTCAGTAATTTAATTTATGAGGTCTTGTAGAAGTTAAAACTAAAGGACCTATACGAAATATTTCTTTAAAAAAATCCCGCACACGATTACAAAATCTCTTATTCTTCCGAAATAAGTGCGAGAAAGTAAACGGCAGATGGGAAAAAGACCGCCAAGACTAAAAAACAGAGATATGCCACGACGTAATGGTGGACTGGTAGAGTACAAAGAAACCTATTCTATTGCGTCCACTTTCTCTTATATTCACGAAATGACAATGGGTAGAGAGATGTAAGAATAAGGGACGAAAGATTAAACATTTCTTGGAAGAGGCTATAAATTTGAAGTGTTTAGTTAAATATATCGTAAAAATTTAGTGAATTAGGAATAACAAGAAAATACCAAGTCGTGGGTCAAACCGCCACCCATGTAGGACACTTTTAAACCATGCGCCAGATGCTCTGGACTCAGTGCACGAGAACTTTAGAAAGCTAGTTATCTTGCACGCGACAATGTCTGCGTTTTCAATGTCTGCTTTAGCGTAAAGCCTCTTCTTTCTGGAAGGTCACGAAAACATAATCCAATCGGGGGGTGATCACCCTCAGAAAAGAGCATACAAGCGTCGCATGAAGAGCGAAGGCCACGCACCGGTGCGGAATAGCAACAATCAGTGTGGATCACAACGCCGAATCTTAGCTTCGCCCGAGCACAGTACAGTGCTAGACACAGAATGCACATTTCTTGAAAAAAAAAAGTGTTTTCTGATTAATAATAAAGCTTTTGCACAGACATTTTATACAATCTTAATCGTCATCCGTTGGGTTCTCGAGATTCTATCTTTTGGTGCGTATATGTCTAAACATCCTGTGTGGCTACATCAACTACAGCTTCTTTCCGCTCATTTCCACTTCCCGCCTTGCTGTCGTCGACCCACTTTATCTCCTCGGCGGCTCTCGGCGCCGCCGCCTCGCTTTTCACTCGCGCGCCGCCTCCGCCCGCAGCGCACGTCCACCCTTTACCGCCATTTGTCGGCGCGCGCCGTTGCTCCCGCAACTGGCCGTCGTCGGACGCCCAAATTTACGCGAAAGGGATGTTCCCGCCCAGGTGCGCACTCGCGCTCGCCTCGCCGCCTCTCCACTCCGCGTGGCGAGAGCGTGGGCGGTCACGGGGAAGGCGCAGAAGCTCCCAGAAAGCTAACGGGGAACCACGGAAGAAAAGAATGGTTGCGCCTCTGGTGGAGACTCTGGTTGGGAAAGACACTGCGGGGTGTTTTAGAATTGTTTACTAGGATTATTCAGGATGGAAAGAATAATGCGGAGTGACTGACCATTCATTATTTATTAGAATGATTCTCTCTATTCTATACACCCGAAATGTGTGATTTGATGAATAGGTCGTAACATTGCATTGAAGAACGACGGATCAACGAAAGAATGAGAAGAAAGAGAAACGGCAGAATACCTCAGACACGTTTCGCAAACATTCTTTGCCCTTCACAAATTCCAAATGTATTTACCAGAATTTTTACCCTGATACCTTCAGATGAAAAGATGGTGCGTTGAATGCCTTCTGATCCATGAGCGCTGCAATATCAGTATTGACAGTGACAGTTAAAATGCAGAAGTGTACGCGCATGATTTGGTAGGGCAGGGAAGGCGGCAAATGCGATGCACCCATAGGGGAGGGGCGATGGTGGCTGCGGCGGAAATGGGTGCATGGTGCCCACGCTCCCAAACCCGAGTCCAAAGCGGGTTGTTAATGTACGGAAGTTTGGTAAAATGCCTTTTTATAATTGTTACAATTTTATGACTTTTAACAATAGGAATCACTTAGTTGTACTTCTGGAGTTGTTTTAGTAGATTTCCAGTTTGCCTTTTTTTGTCTATTTTAGCTTCTGATGCCCATTTTTGGCATTTTGCCTTATTTGTGCCTTTTTCTTCCTTATTTGTCGCCTTTCTTGCCTTTTTCGTTTTTATTTTCCCGTTTTTCCTTCCTGGCACCAACCTCTATCAAGTTGAAAAGATACCTACTATCCTGGACATGACGGTACGGTTGTGTATCCTGTGGAAACGGAGGTTCTAGTGTCAGGTTGTGTTAAAAATCTAAAAGGGAAAGGAAAATGACACCAGTGAAGATTTTTTATATTTTTCATCGATGCTTATAGACTTGTTCGCTCACGAGAAATCTCATCGTATGTTTGTGTATGGTCTCGGATCCCTTTTGAGAACAGAGCTGCCTGTACAGGATTATATCTTCTTAGTTCCTTTTTGTTCTTTCTTCCCCTTGTGGCGATTACACAAGTGCGAAGAACGAAATCTACAAATCTGTCTCACTGTTACCATTTTAAGATTCAAAAGTGAGTCCACAATAGCATTTCATAGAGTCACGGTTGGGAGTAAAATAAATTGGTAGTCGTCAACCGCATGGTCAAGTGCGATCAAGAGTTCAAAGAAAAGGTAGTGTCTTTCCATGTTGGTGCTAATGTAAATTTTAGAATTAAAATAAAAATGTGAATCATTTAATTATTAATTTTTTATATTAATTACTTTTAAATTGCCTGGGAAATTTAATTTTTTAAAGTGTCCTGTGTTTTGTTCCCTACTTTAGCCAGAATAAAGGTCTTTTTTCATGCTATTTTAGTAAAAATTAATGCCTTTTTGCCAGCGTATTTTAGGTAAAATAAATGCCTGAACTTCGGGCTCTTTTATCACTGTCGAAGCAGCCTGCCTGCAGCCTCGGCGGCCGCGCCGAGGTCTCATGTAGGGTCGAAATTCCATATTTTTCGAAAACTGCTAAAGTGCAATTTTTTGGGTGTGTTCGTACAACTATAATACTGAAGGTGGATATTTAGAATTGAAGATAGATATTAGAAGCTAGATAAATATTGGCAATTTCATAATTTTTTAGATAATTGTTTTCTCAAAACCCACTTCAAAGTCTTTCTTTAAATTTTCTGCTTATATGTAACAAACGACGGTAAAAATATGGCGCTAGTCCCATTTTTGGCGAACTCTCTGTATTTTCAAAATTTGCAATAAATTAACATTTTAAAACTAGAAAATTGAAGATAGCACTTTTTGCGTTAAAGTATATTGTAATAAATTTGCTTTTTGAAACAGGTTATTTGAAACAACGAGTAAATTTCTCGTAAATTGTGTCTGTAATTTACGGAATTTCTAAAAAAAAGTATTTTCTCAAAAACTGCACCAATTTTTTAATTAAATTTTCCCCTCGTATGTAACAACGGACGGCAAAAAGTATATTGTTAGTCCCATTTTTGATGAACTATCCGTATTTTCGAAAATTGCGAGTTGGAAAAATTGTGGGCTGAGACAATTACATTTTTAAGTGGTGGCCCAAGTTCGATCCACGCGGCATTTCTGTAACGCAGTGGTATAGGTGACGGCGAGTTCCTGATGATCTGAGTTCAATTCTCAGTGCGGAAAAATGTTTCCTGGTTGATACACCTTTTGCAGTTCTATGTCGTAGTTTAATATAGCGTTGCATTTAGAAACGATACGAGGAAGTATGTGCTGATGTAACACCACTAGTTTTAATTATCACATACAACATAAGTAGTCTAAAAAAAGGAATAGTCATTTGTTGTCTAGAATTACAAATTGTATGATAAAATATACCTCGTAATTTATTTAAACAAATAGATAAAACAGTTTATATTTTTAAGTGTAAATGTTTTACTATAAATTGAAATACATAAATTAATGTGGTATTATACTGTATTAGTGCACAAAAGCGTTCGGAACACTCCATGGTAATCTTGCCTCAGCTGCACAACTGGAAATATAGGGCATTCTGTGCAGCACTAAGAATGTATTTGTTTCATGTTACACTATATAATATCGTAATTAAATTAATTAATTCGTTTTTTAAGAAATTATCATTGAATACGTTACATGAAGCAATGGTTTTGACCGATGAGTCGATTTTGTATTCTTACCTCGTATTAGCCTCATTTTTCAGAAACAAGAAAGACACTTGCACTCACCTGAAACAGAGAGAAAAATGTTTTAGGATAAACCTACAAATATTCGTGTAAATTACAGAATACTATCAACCAATAGCTCAAAGCTCTAAACTTTAATTCGTCCCATTTAAATATGTGAGAATGACATTTCATTCTCAATTTTCATGATCATGTATTAAGATTCAATAATATGTTTTACTTCTGCAAATAAATATAATGAAATTAAATCTTTACAAACAAACATAGTATTCGCATATGCAGGGGCGGATTTAAGGATGGGCAAGGCAGGCGGCTGCCCAGGGTCTCCCACAAAATACAAAAAATGAGTAAAAATTGTGGGTTTTAAAAATTCATACGACATAAAATAAAATTCATTTATAATTTCTCATTTGAAAGCCGCATTTGCATTCACGCATTACAATTGTATTTGTTACATTACAAAATTATGATACATTTTGTACTTCCTTTAAAAATTATATTTATTTTATTCTATTAAAAAGTCTATTTTTGTATAACGACTCGCAACCCTACATAATGTGCCATTAATTTGTTTTATTGTATTTAGAATTAAATGTATGCAATATTTTATATAAAGATTCAATTTTGAAATGGTTTTAAAAATAATCTCTAAACACTTTACAACAGCTCTGTACAGTGTTTCGCGAACTTTTGTGTGAGAATTTTCATTGCGTAGTTACATTTTGAATATTGAGATCTGACAAGGGGAAATCTGACAAAGCCATTCAAAAAATATGGAGTCTATAAGTGTATTATACAATTTGCAATTAAGTATTCAACAAAAAGTTATTAAAATATAATTTTTTTCGGCATAGTTTTACTTATATATTATTTTTTTATATTTACCTTTAATTTTTAAATCAAACTAATAATCTAATTTCGAATTATACACCAAGAAAATGCAGATGGCGTATGCCAGATCCTTCAAGGTACATTCGATGAACACCTGGGTTAAATGGACAGCAATGTAGTGATTGCATCATATGGATTGATTGGTTGTATATTTTTTCTCAAATATAATTTTCCCTTCCCTCCGACAAGACGTTGCGCAACATTTCAAAAGTCGAGTCGAGTCTCGAGGTTTGCATAAACAAGTGTGCGATATACGCCACAAATAAATGTCTACAAAATCCAAGCTCGATTCGAATACTGGCGTTGCAGCTCTAAAGTGACTAACAGATTTCATCGAGGAGCGTGACAATTTCTAGCACTACGAACAGTCACGAATTGAAAACAGGAGACTTCAGACTTTGCGATCTCCTGGAGACGTCACCGAAATCGTTACTTAATCCCACTGAACTACGGGCATTCACCAGACTTTGGCCTGTTACAATCGCGAAAATTTTATATCGAAAACTATCTTTGACGAGTTCGTAACATTATTGGATCAACGAGTTTCAACATATGAATTGGTCTCTACACATTTTGTTTTCAAGGCTAGATTCGAGCATTTGGAACCAGAAGAACTAATTGAACAAGCAAAACTGTTAACGCAAATTTACAAGAACGATGTCGACAAAAATATTCACATTGAGCTTTTTCAATATGCGGAATTACAATAAAAAAATATTGCAGCTTAAAAAAGACATTTTTGCCGAGAATATTATATTCACAGATTAGTGAATCAAAAACAAGTCCAGGTTGCTTTCCCTAATTTGGAAATAATTTTGAAAATGTATGATATTCTGATGATAACGTTCATTCAAATTTCGTCAATTCGAAAATCACCCAACAAGGCGGAAAAATTCCGAATTGTTTCAAAGGTTTTGACTTGATATTGCGCTTCAATTTTCAAATTTTTAGAAATGAAACCTTGGTTGCAAGGTAATGATTGAAACATATTTCAATACATTAAAAACCGTTAGATCAAGAAAAGTCTTTAAAGAACAGATGTCATTAAGGAAAAAATCTGTCTCTTCAAAATTAGAATCGTAGGAAGAAGCCCCAAAAAATTGCCCTTTTGCAAGTTTTGGAAATTAGGAATTTCATGGAACATGAGACCTGCACTATTCTCTTAAGCGTCCTTTTCGCCAATCAAATAACTTGGAGCCACTTTTCAGAAAATGTTGAAAAGGTTTCTGAAGCTTCATGTAAAGTATCTTCAAAAACCAAATATCCAGTTGAAACTCTCAAAGCTGAGATGCGGGTGCGTCAATCAAAGAACATTCATTTTGGAGAAAACAGGTTGAACGGTGTAGGCGATAGCGTTGACTATCGACGGACAGACAAGACGGACGGAGGGACGGACGGACGGACGGGCGGTCGGTCGGACGGACGGACAGACGGACGGACGGACGGACGGACGGACGGACGAACGGACGGAAGGATGGACGGGCAGACGGACAGAGGTTTAACCGCCAACTCTGGCTACACCAGGTATTACAGAAGTCATTTACTGTAAATATCAACAGGATTTATCCACTTTTTCGTTAACACGGACTGATAATAAGAGTTTTCCTGTCGAAAATTCTCGCTACCGCTACCGCGGTAGAGAGTAAGTTACGTAATGCAGCGCGAAAAAACGGCGAATTTTCGGCAGAAAAATTCTTTTTATAGACCCCTGGCAACGAAGAAGTGGATGAATCCAGATGATAGAATTAGAAAGACTCCTCTAACAAGTGGTGTAGCCAGACTCCATGCCTATTGGGTCCTTGATACCAAAAAATCGATTGCCAGCAAAATATCCGTCCGACTGTCTGTGAAGAACGCTAGCATCTAAACCGTTCAGTCGATTTTCCCCAAAACTGATATTCCTAATCCATCTGTTTGATGTCACGGCGCCTTGAATTTGAAACCGATATTTTAATTTTCGGGGGTACTTTACAGGAAGACCTTAGGACATTTTCAAAATAAATAAATAAATAAATAAATGATTCCAACATTTTTTATTACACTTTGATATCGGACAGTGTGAAGGACGTTCAAGAGAATAACGCAGGTCTCATGTTCGTTAAAACTCCTGATTTTTCGAAATTTGAAAATATTCAAAATTTGTTCGGTGTCTTCCTTACTTCCACAATTATGAAGACATATTTTTTTCTAATAAAGTATGTTCGTCAAAAACAGATCTTCAAACAAGGCCATGCTAAATTGTTTGAATATATGAGTATTTTAGTACAAAAATAGTCGCCGACTCCCAATTTAAGGCGCTTCGTGAACGTAAAATGAATGGTAGTGCTACGGAGTTGCGTACTACGTAAGTTAGAATTTGTTTATTATATTTATATTATTTCATTTTAAATAGCGTCCTTTAATAGTGTTAAATGTGAAAACCAACAGATGATTTCTGTTTGCTTAATAAGATATGGGAATAAAGAGTAATGCATGTAAAATCTGAGTAATTTTGATGAATATAAAAATATTGTATTTCATTATTATGTTTTTCTATTTTCATTTTCTTACTAGCGACATCAACAATGGTAATTAGCAAAATGTGTACCCCAAACGAATGAGCGGTCATTGTTACTTGTAAACCATTGTTGCAACGCCGCACAGAATTCGATAATGACGACTGCCTTTCGTTCGCGTTAATATAGACTTTTTATGTATTTGGAGAATATTACAATACTATAGTGCTTAATAATTACTACTATTATTATTGGTGCTTTTTCGATGTATTTTTAATTATTTTACTTTCTCGCATACTGCTTACGAAGAATATTGTAAGGCTAAAAAACTCATCGGATATGTTCGTGAATACACTGCATTCCTTACACAGTGAATTCAATGCCAGAACTATATTTTCATTCATGGTTTTAAATAAAAAACTATTGCTTGAAACTTTTTAATTTTCGCACCAAATGTTCTACGATTTCAAATGAGTTTTACAAAAACTGATGGCATGTGTTAATTCGGAGAGAAATTGTGGTGTAAATAGTACAATATAGCCGTTTCTGAAGGCGAGAAAGTTTGTGCTGATTTGGCCCTACTATTTCCTCTTACATTCGTATGGGGTGAGAACGTTAAAATACACGCGACTGATATAAAATATCAATTGAGTTCGTTCTTTGTATCAAAGATCATTAAGATACATAATTAAAATCACAATATATATTTTATTTAATAATTGAATAGACTGATTTTGTAAAAATAGCCAAATGCTAGTATTTTATATTTCATTCGTATTTCCTCGTTTATTTAAAAAAAATGGGCATTCAAAATCTGCACACTTTCAAGTAATTTTCTTCCATGTAAAATCAACGTCCAGTTTTATTTGTCCACAGTTTTTATACAAACATTCAGTAAAGTGACGTAACATATAACGGAATATGTAAATTGATTTTAGCTAGTAATACGCTTGAACAATTGTCGATCGAGGTTATCGATTTTCTCGATTTTTTTTTTTTTAACTTTTTGAAATGACATTTTCCTCGTCTTGCCGGAGAAACCTTACAAAAGTTGTGACGTGAGATACTGGAGTGCAATGCCTCCCCGTGAAAATAAAAGAAGTCCAAAAGCGGGTGTATCACCTAGGGCCATGTGGAATCAAATTTGGAGCCACTGGGCGCAGTCGCCCTCTGGGCTGGCGCCCGCGGAAGCGGCGCGGCGCGGCGCGGCGGCGGGGGCGTCGCTCAAGCGAGTTGGCCGCTGCCGGATTGCGTTAGCGGTAACTTTGCGGCGGCGGCGGCGGCGGAGCTAGCGACGGCCGTGGCGGAGAACGCGAATGTCCGGCGCCCGCGGCGCGGCGTGGGCGGAGCAGGGGGGGGCGAGGGGTGAGAGCACGGCGCCCGCCGCTGCGCCGTCGCGTCGCGCCGCGTCGCTCCCCCGAAAGAGGTCATCGGCGCCGCTTACCCTTCAGCGAAAGCTCTGCCTCCGCCGTCCGCCGCGCGCGTCACGGGCCGCTGATATTACTGCCCCTTCCTTTCAGGGCAGTCGTTTATTTGCTCCCTTCGACGAGCGCCGGAGGACGAAAAGTACGAGGCGCGGATGAAAATTCAATGCTGACGGACCTAGTCGTGTTTGGGATTAACAAGCGGGAAGTATCGATTCTATTTCTCCCGGGTGAATGTACCAAATGAATAAAATATTATCAATGCGTATAACTCTTTCCTTCTCAGAAATGATGTACTTTAATGTTGCAATGATACGAGGAACTATAGAAAGAAAACCAAACCATCGACCACAACTAAGTATACATCGAAGGGTTACATTATATGACATTATATTACATGACAATTTATAGCATTATATCACATACTACTCCCCATAATTGTATTACAACAATTTGTATTAACATCAAATTTTATATTATATTATCTTCCTTAAGTTAATATTTTTTAGCAACTTCAGTACTTTAGCACACACGTCTGCAGAACTGAACAATGTATACAAGTTTGTGTCTGGTTTCATTAAGTTTCTTCCCTTAGCAACACTGGGACATTATAGGATAAGGTGTTGTGTAAGTATAGTTGCACCACCTTTACGGCATGGTTATCGGTCGGAATTTTTAATATGTGGCAATATTTCAGATTAACATGACCAATGCGTACCGTAGTGATAATTTGCTCTCTTCTGTTAAGGCAGATTTTCGGCAGGGCTGGATCCAGTACGGAGTTTCTAACTATATGCAGTTTTGATGGCTTTAATTTCCATTGTCCCAATGGTTGAACTGACATTTAACTCTTTGAAATGACATTTTCCTCGTCTTGCCGGAGAAACCTTACAAAAGTTGTGACGTGAGATACTGGAGTGCAATGCCTCCCCGTGAAAATAAAAGAAGTCCAAAAGCGGGTGTATAACTTAGGGTCACGTGGAATCAAATTTGGAGCCACTGGGCGCAGTATTTTGAGTCCCAATATTTGAAACAGGATGACTTAAAGAGCTTTTTATTGTTTTTGTAGTGCCACGAATTTGAGAGTCAAAACATAGCAATTATGTTGCCATTTTTGCGATTTATCAGTTTTCTCGCCGTCAACGATCGTGGGGTGGAATCCAAACAAATTCAATTTTTATCCTTTGTTCGCTCTGAATAAATGCAAGTTCTTCGATTTTTTTGTGTGCGATTCACTGTTCTAATAATAGATAATAGCCGATAATGCTATAGCCTTCTATAAACTGCTATTAATATCCGTCTGCCATCTTGTGCACGATGAATGTCAAATTTATATCAAAATTATATAATAAAATTGATTTTTTTAAAGAAGATAAAACGTAAAATATTCGTATCGTATCATTTTATTACAATTAGCAATGGGTTTATTTATCAATTAATTTTCAATTTCGTGTCGTTTTAAGATATGTTACGATATCTATTTCCAAAATAAATATGATTGAACGAAACTCTTGAGACATTTTTAAATTATGGAGGTTAAAGAACATATTTACTATACCTTTCACTTAATTACTCACTGCAAAACAACCCTTAATTAGTTTAGTGTTACGCCATTAATTCTATTTTTGCAGGTGACTGCTTTATTTTTCCTAAAAAATTTAAAATTCATTTACTTGCTTCGGCGCAATTCTTTGAATTCGTACCCACATATGTCACCGAAAACATCCGGAAACATAAACCAATGACATTGCGCTTCCGTGGTTTACCATCGCTGTCACAGCGCACGCCGTTTGCGAAAAAAAAAGTATTGCAACATCACTCACCCTGCAATGCTCAGAGTGATATATTTAAAATTAATTTCTAATTAAATTGTGCGAAAGTTCTCACAAATCATTTGTGGTTCAATTGTATTGTTTTTGGAGAGTTTTGCGAAATTGGAAAGCCCCTAACCTGAAATGTAATGAAGCGAATCGGCCACTCTCAATTCCCTCTCGCATCTGATTTTTTTAATTCCACAGGACCAATCACGGGACTATCACAGCATGCCTTTGTTTAACTACATTTGAAACGATAAATTGGATAATCGCAGTTTCCATTGAAAATTTTGCTTCAAACAAATTCTACTTTTGGATAAATTTATATGGCCAAGTTTTACAAGTCAAGCCCAGGAGGATATAATATAAATTCTCACACTTTTCTCCCCGACAACCAAAAGAAACATAAATATAACTAATAAAAACATAGCAAGTGCCCAATTTAGGAACCTCAAATAAAAATTTTGCAATAAATTAATGTACATATTTGTGTATTTCTGAAACCATGACGTTTAAAGCCTTAGGGTTGACAAGTGAATAAAATAAATTAAAAAACTATTGTTTCTTATAATACTCACAGCATTTATTGTGTGTGTTTAAGGTAATCTGAATTTCGACGTTCAATTAGTTTTCCGTACTTACTTTCCAATCAAACGCGTACATAATTAAACAACTATTCTGTGTTTACATTATGAATTTGAAACAGAATGGTGATTTAAAGTTGTTGGATATATATTCGGAAAAATATTGTCCTGAAGAAGTAGCTCTAAACAATATTTTAACGTATTATAATATTATATTGAAAACCAATCACTTATAAAGTTTCCGGTTTAAGTTCTCAGAGAACTGCACAAGTCCGCTTAATACGGAATAGGCTGTTTGCAACTTATCTCCGTTTCTTCTAAACCTTTGTAACATTACGGATCCGCCGCACTTATTGATCAAGTTAGCAGATAATGATGATGAGAAATAGGACGATGATGATGATGGTGGTGGTGGCGTGGTATTAACAATACTGATATGAGTCCTATATTGATGGATATATCTGATCATTCAGGACTTCGCTTGTATAACAAAATGAATTCCATTCCATTCAAGTATCATTAACAATTACCTCTGAGTCTGTTATACATCCGAGAGTTATGAAAATGGGATGTGTCTGTCGATATCGAGGAAAAATAAAAAAAAATTCAATGTCTATTCCAAATGGAAGTAGGAAAATAGATAATTTTCAAATGTCGAATCGATAAAGTAACGTATAATTGAGAAATGGTTTCAAGAAAAGTGAGAGCACAATTTAAAGGTAACAAAAAGAGTGTCACGTTTTGCGCGAGAATGTGAAGTAAACCGTCACTAAATGCCAGACATGCTGGATTTATTTAAGAACTTAGAGTATGTTAATTAACACATTGTGTTATTAAAACGAAAAATAAAATAAATCGATTCAACGCAGTTCGATAAAATGTCTGATGTAATCGTTCGCAAGTGTCCTACTACAGCTTGACTGGTTATCCATTGCGAGGATTCATTTATACGAGAAGCCGCGTCGCACAAAACCGACGGGAAGCGAGAGCCTCCTAGTGAAAAGAGAGAGAAACTCGCGCGCCGCTTACCGTCACGCACAGTTCGTACCTGAACACGGAAACGTTTCCGATGATCGAACAAAAACGCTCAAAAGAGAAAAAGCACAACAAAAAACAAGCGCTTCGGGCGGAACAGAACGCACGTGCCTGGGGCGCGCGTCGACGTGGGGGCTATCGATTTCAGTTTGACGACCCATCGAACGCGGCCGCCTGCTCGCTCGTCCGCCCGCCCGCCCGCGCTTTCAGACGAACCCGAGACGTCGACGCAGCAGAGATACTCCGAAACAGCGCACAGAATTTCCTTTTCTGACACTTCTCAGTAAAAGTACGACACAAATGAAACGGAAGAAATAAGTGACTCGGGGACGACCTACCTGCCTCGTTTCAAGTGAGAGTGTGACTATTGATTCCGAGCGTGTCAACTAGTCTCTACTGTGTTACTGGTCTCGTAAGTATTGTGCATTTTGTGCACATTTTACCCCGGGATGTTGCGGTGGTTCTTTTTTGCTGGAATTCGACATCACCCTACATGCAAAATTGCGGGATTTCCCCATCCAGGTAACTACCCTAGTAGAGCCCTGCCGGAGCAGTCACCAGCTCAAACTCCTAACGAGTATCCTGGAGTGCATGGTAGTGTAGTATATGTAAGTGTAAATGTATGTTTCAGGAGGAAGGAAACGAAAAGGAATGAAAGACCGCACATGGTTCATGACCCATTTGTTAGGGTTCCCCTCTGGCATTCTCCGGAAAACTATCGATCGCAGCACCGGACAACTAAAATTTTCCTCGAGACTAGTTGAATTCGATCCAACTAAGTAGCTAATGCCAAAATTTCCCTCACGTAGGGACCCGAACCCTAGGACTTCCAGATAAACGATATTACAGTGTCAAAAAGCAATCGTACGCAGCTCCAAAAGCAATCGTCCGTCTGCGTCTGTGTATGCTGAGATGCGGATTCGGATTCGGGACGGCGGACTCAGATTGGGACTACAGAGGGGGCCCTAATCCTCCTAAATTCGTGACAATAAACTAGAAAATTTGAAGAATAAAATAGAACATGCTACATATATAAAACTCCGAAACATAAAAACGTAAGCATAGACACAGGGCATACTTTTATTTAATTTGTTAATTTATCATTTGCTGTTCAGATGTGTATGTGCACGATATATGCTATGTACGAGGCAAACTTCACAACTTTGATTTTAGTTCAAGAACACATGCCCAAATTGTCAATATTAATTATAAAATAAATGTGATTCCAATATCCAATACTCTTAGTTATAGTTATAGTTAATGCCTTATTTTACGTGGCGAGACTCGGGCCATCAGGCCCGTTCTTCCGTCTGACCACGCAAATTTTGCTACGCTCCTTTCACCTAGCGGAGAAAGAAGGTATTATCTCGGGCGACGAAACAGGCGATTTGAATTTAGCTCAGAGGCGTCATTTAGGCTTGAGGATCTTTTACATGCAAGTAAATCTACTAACATGGGCCAGCCGGCTTTACTTCCCCTCCGCGGAAGGCGTACGAAGGATTTTTTCGCCCTTAAAATCCATGGCGGCTTCGATCAGGTTTGAACCCGCGAACTTTGGTAAGACAGTCCGGCACGCTAACCGTCACATCATCGAATCTTATTCAGTTAAACTATTAACCGCACAATCCGTTCTCCAGCAGAGCAAATGTTAAGAGCAAAAGCGATACGATACAGAACTAAGCAACAGAAAAGCGGAGCGTAACGTGGGTTTCACCGGCTCCCTTACGTGCGCGCCGCTTTTAACACTTCGCTGCCGAAATCCACGTTACCCGCCGCGCCACACACTGTGACGTCAGAGGGTCCTCTCTCCTGAAGAGGTGGTGTCATGTTTCTCTCCCGAGTAGTGATCTCCTCGTGGCAATCTCCATGACAATTTTCAGGGCGTTAAGAGATATGTAATACAAAACTTCTGAATCTATTGGATATTATTATTATTATTATTATTATTATTATTATTATTATTATTTAACTTTATTTTCGTTTATCATAAGGACAAATATACATGTTGTACATGATCAAAGCATATTTATAAATATTTTTTTGTTAGGAATTCACATCTATCCTACCCCCATGAACTTTTGAGCTATTCCAGTTGTTGAGATGATCACATCCTTCTGCATAGTCTTATAAATATTCACATTAATACTCAGACCTTAAATGATATTTAAGATCCTTGAATGTAATTTCACGCAACACTAGGATACGACAAGAACCAACTACTGGGTCCATCACTGAAATATCGCACATACTAGTATATTTGAGTCGCCCAGAATAATAACGGCAGGTCCCAACCGAAGTTCATTTCGAGAAAAATGACTTTTTCTGTTTTCGTTCACGTTCACTTTAACTCCGGACAAATGTTTGAAGGTGGGATTTAAGGATTTTACGACATCCCAATTCACTTGATATTACAGCATATGATAGATATAAGACAGGAATTAAGCATCACAGTTCTAACTGAAAATGCGAGGTCGGTTGGGATTTGCCGTTATTATCCTTAGCGCGTCAGTTGAGTCCCTGTGGTCATTTTTGTTTATACATTTCTTAATTGCAATGGCAAAACTTCAGTCTCTTTGTTTCTGCAGCATTGCTTTCGACTGTCATGGCATGGTAGTTTGGGTTGTTTGAGATTCGTTGCTTCTGATTGTGATTGTTTTAGCAATTGTTAGTATTCGAAAGCTTTGAGTTACGTACACCGTAGCTGTACTTGGCGCGACAGCCCCTTACCGGCGAGGGCCTACCAGCAGCGTCCCGGCTTGCGGCCATGGCCATGGCCGATGGGAAAACTCACTTCTCAGGTTGAAAAGAATACGGCGTATCCACACGTACTAAGGGGTACGTGTGGATAGCACATAGACATCCCTACGCCCGTATTCTGGTCTTTTCAACCTGAGAAGTGAGTTTTCTCATCGGCACACAGCAATATATATTGAGATATTGCAGGAAAAACTCACACTTTAATCTTGCGCGACTGGGAATCGAACCCGGGGTCGCGTCATGAATAGCGAGCATGACCAATGAGCTACCCACGAGAGTTAATACGAGATACGTAAACTCTTTAGTTTATTTGCGAACTCATAAACCGGAACTGACATTACATTCGAGAGGAGCAAACGCAACATTCAACAGTCACTGAATTCACGGATAAATTTCATTTTTAGGAATCAATTTGAGCGTTTGATCATTCTACAATCATTTTTAATTTTGATGGAAAATTAGTTATGTCCTGTACCTCAAAATATTGCGTACAAACGTAAAATATGACTCTTATTAAATGTAATACTCTCATAAATCGAAAATTGTAGTTTTCCAGAAAATGTGTTTTTAGATTTCTCGCTCCAGCTATAGTATGAGATTATTTCATCTACACAATTTGACTCTGAGATTTCAGATTTAACGCTTATCTAGTGAAAGTTCAAATGATTTTGGATCTAACAGCAAATTAAAAAATCACGACTTTGAGTTATGAGGGAATAGCGTTTAAAGAGCGATATACAGTACTTGGTACAATTATAATTAGAGAGCGGAAAAATATGTAGTATTAAACATCAAAACATGTACATAGATATGTAATGAAAACTGTAAGAATATGTAATAAATATATAAAATCGGATATAATATGTAACATTGAAAATCTCTTTTTAAACAACCTTTTACACGGCACAAAATTATATCTTAAAAATGTCCTAAATGAATTTTAAAATTAATACAAACGTTTTAAAAACATTTTGGAGAGCACAAGTTTATGCACACTGGGCAAAAACGTTATGTCATACAACTTTCTCGTCGGTAATAATAGCTTCATCTATTGTAATTCAGGACCGGAGTTTAGCAGCCAGACTAGTCATAAGAGAAGCCATCGTACAAACTGAGGATATCTTCGACCAGCAAACATACACTGCAGCGTGCAGCATTCTCATCGAAGTGTTACACGTCGGCGGCCGCAAATTTTTCTCGGAAATTAAGGTTACAGATCACAATACGGAGTGTCAGTAATTCTTTTGACACCTAGATTTCACTAATAATGTAGGACAAAATTCTCATATTTTTTGAAAAATACCCCTTTTTATAAAAAATATGTAATAAAATTGATAGAATAAGAAAATGTTTTGTGAAAACAGCAAAATATGTAAAATATGTAATGCAGTACTAAATATGTACAAATATGTAAAGAAACAAATTGGATATTGTGTTAGGAGGGCGATGATTTGTCAAGATTTAAATTTTTAGAACGGTAAGTAGAAAGACAAAAAAGTATGTAATTACATAAAAATCCGGTCCCTAATTACAATATCTGAATTAGGGAGTTTACCGTATGACTGGATGTTTACCGTTAGCACATCCCAATATGTTTGAAAAAGATATGGAAATACACAAAAAGACGCATTAGGATCGTAGAGCGACTACTTGTGTTCGATGAAAACCCTAGCGTCTGAAATTGGTACCATTTATTGATGCAAGACTAATTAAATCGTATCGTATTTCTCGTTAGCCCGTATGAATTTAATACCATTTATTATGTTAACTGTGGCAAAAAAATTAATGATGCAGGAGTCACGTATACGTTCAGAAAGTCCATTAATTGAAAATTCCATTAAAAGGAAAAAGAAGAACTTCAAAAGTTAACTCGACAGTTGAATCTGAATGTCCCACATCACCGCGTTTGAATGCATTTATAACTGCTTTAGCAGATACCACTGTATGTCTTTTAAATGAAAGGTTGTTGATATAGCATGATGTGTTACTGGATCGGGAGGTTCACTAAGGCAAAAGAATGTGCAAAACAACTCTGTAACTATTACTTTACAATACTGGTATTTGTTGAAAGGGACTATAAAAAGGAATTAAAATTATCAATATTGATATAATGAAGCATAGACGTCGTCCAGTTTGATACATACATTTTTCTCTACGTTGCTAATCATATGAATGAAAATGTCGACATCCAGTTTTTTGTACCCCCGTAGAAAAAGCGCATCACCGCTGGGATCCAAAAATTCGAGATCACAGATCTCGAATTTTTGGAGATATTATTATCGCATAAGTGGTTAATGGTTCTTTTCGATCAACCACAATTTATCAAGAATCCTAAAACAGATACTAGAATTCAATTAAAATTACTTCAATTGTTTCTGAACGTCGATTGATGCGGCAAGATCAATTTCAAACTTTTTTTTATAAATACTCGAGAAGACAAAATATGCAAAAGTGTCAGTTTTATAATGTGGCAATTGATTGAAAGTGTTGGTATAATATTTAAAATTTCACAAACAGAATATACGTAAGTACATACATTTTATTTTTTAGTTTAGATTTGTATTATTTTCAGTTATAAAGAGAAAGGAGTTTGGGGGCGGGAGCCTCAATAGGACAAAAATTTAAATATTTTTTAGTGAGAAGTTTTTTTAGCGTGTACGGAAAATCAGGAATGTTCATATTGGAGCAAGGCTTAGAGGTGGGATAGAGCGGAAGGAATATACAGTAGAATTGATAGAAGTAGGCTCTGTCATAGGGCGGGAATAGATGGAATTTCTCTTTACGTTTAATACAAAATTATGACAAATACCCCGACAACGCGGAGTTCTTCAGCTAGTTAAATATAAGGGTAAGCAGAGTTTGCCAGGCGGGATATCAGCCATGGAAGCCAGGTCAGCGTGCTATACCATCGCCGCCTCTCAGGACGGAACATTTAGTAATTTAGTAATTACTGTCTGTGTTCTATTAATAATTGTACCTTAAGCGTCTAGGTCTTTGCATTTTATAATCTTCTTTGACTGTTGCAATCGTTTCATAATAGTGTTTTTTTCTTCAAAATGAAGTTCGTCTTCGACATACTGGATCGTTTTCATTTTCGAATCGTATTATTCGTCCATTTCCCTGTTTATTTCGCCTGCGTCCTCAACTTGTCTTCATTTTGTTTAAAGATACGAGAAGATCATTATTAATGACACAAAATTGAGAAGAAATTTAAATAGAAGCGAAAACGGACACAACGTTGCTCCAAGGCGTGCAGCCGGCAACTGTATTTCATCGAGACCTTGACTGACGCCCTTGACTGAGACCTTGACTGAAAATTAGGCGACGGACGAGGAGTTGTGCCGATTTCATCATTCTGGGGCTCGCAACGCTTTTGTTAATTTCACAAACTTGAATCCGCCCCGACCGTCTAATTTTTTGGGGATTTGTTCCGGCACCGTTTAAAGTATCATGTTGAGCTTCAGACAAAAATGAATGACTCCTAAGTTCTATAAGAAAGTAAATCCTTGTAACTTTAGTAGCTTGTGAATAACGTGGAAACCATTTAAACTTCCTAACCTTGCGTATTTGTTACCCAATAAAGTGCGAGTGAACACATTTAATGTTCGCGCTAGGAAGGTTGTGGATTGTGATCAGTTAATAATCGTGTAAAGTGTTAATGTCCCATTCTGGAAAGACAAAGAACAGAAGGTGTTAAAAGACATGGAAATTCTTATGAAGTTGAGAGGGAAGATGAATTCAAAACATTGTCAATATTAGTAATAGCATTAGAGTATATTCAAAAGTGATGAATTCAGAAAAAATATATTTCTTGAGGGTACTGTACATTTGATTTAAATGTCTTCTATTAAAACAACGCATAAATTCAAGACCGGATTGGTGGAATATAAATTTTCAAAGATAATTTAGATTTACTGGTGTCGGGGGAAAAATTGTTCCACATTATTTTCACTCTTCGTTACGTACTTAAGCGAGTGGAAGTATCCTCACTAACACATATTATTGCTATTATGAAAATTATATAACTGTGTTTGTGCACTTTTTTTCTTAGGACCAAATCGTTTTTATGGAGTACCGCCAAGAACAATGTAAAAGCAGTGTGATTTCAGAGAGTTTTTTTATTGGGGAGAGGGGGCTTCTGTTTTTGTGCAGTATTTTTTTTGTATGTATGGAAAACGTAGGAGACTGATTACATTGGTTTGTGAGGGAGCGATTTTTTTTCCTTCTTTCTCCTCTTTTCTTTTGCTTTTCGACAGTGGAGCCCCGAACATATAAGATAACGCATCGACCCCTAGATGCTCGGCAAATATTTCGCAAAAAGCGAAAAACAGATTGCAAATGATAGTTTCAATTGTTATCTTCTTTTTGAATTTTTCTCATATTTTCACGGCAATTCCAGTTGCTAATCCAAGTAAATTTGACATATTTAGCTTTTTTCCACTTTTTAAACATTGTCCTAATTTCATTTGTTCTACTTCACTCGAATTAATTGCATATCTCTTCATCCTATTTCCATTTCTTCTCTCCCCTGTATCCTTCCTTCCGCCGTCCGTTCGCCTTTACTCTGTCCACCGTATCGTTCCGCCTCAGGCGGATATCTTCCGCACTTGTTAAATCCAAATACAAAGGCCGCGCGCGCTCCCTTCTCGGAAACCTTTATTCTTCTCTTAGCGGGGCGCTCGCGGGCCTTGTGGAAACCGCCCCGCCGCCGCCGCCGCCGCCGCCGCGCCACCGCCGCAAGCCACCTGCCCAGGGTGAACGTTGAATGCCGCGCCCGCTTTCCCAGTTCTCCGCTGCTTCGCTCAACATTTAGATGAGAAAACCGCCAAAGTTTTCTCCGCCTCGGCTCACGGGTGATGAACGTCATTACTTTCCATACCCAGAATTCATGTAATGGTAGGGTTGATCTTGGCAGGAACGTCCGGTTCAGGAATAAGGGAATACTTTGTGCAGTTCGTCTGACTTATTGGTATACCTGCTTGTTAGCGGGGGAACCCGTAATCTCTAGAAGGAAGTTGTTTTACCTGGTATGAATAGGCTTGTGTAAACTTTGCCGGGATGAAGAGCAGCTGTAGTAAGAACAGGGTCTTGAAGATGAAGAAGAGTAAACAAAAACTTTTGTATTTCTATTCTCATAATCAATTAAAATAAACCAAAACAGCAATAGCGTCCCGCAACTAGTTCTTACACTAAAACTCCTGCCCTCTTCTACGTTTCTAATTCCTCGCAATAATCCTAGTACCCCGATTTGCAAAATAGGCTACAAAATAAATAACAAGATAAAGATAAAAAATATAGAAGGTAGATATTTCAAGGCAGGAACTTGACCCAAAGGTAATGAAAGAAAGGTATATATTATTTTACAAAAATGGTTCTATAGTGTGTGTGTGTGTGTGTGTGTGTGTGTGTGTGTGTGTGTGTGTGTGTGTGTGTTCCCCAAAGTTTTGATCCACTGAAGCGATTACTCGTAGTCCCAAATTTTGCATTTCCAAATTTTTTAGCAGCCGTGAAAAATACAAACGGGTTTAGGATCCGTAATTGCTGTCCTAAATTTGGATACAGTACAACATTTGTGTTCGTGGAAAGCACATCTAGACGTCATTGTTGCCGGGTGTATCTGGGAGGGAGGGGTGAACCGGGCAGGTGGGGGCGGGAAGAGCGAGCAGGACGGTAGAGCAGGCGAAACACGGGGTAGAGAGGGGCAGGGCTGCAAGAGGCGAGACGGGAAGGACGGGGATGGACGAAGAGGGGTGGGAAGTGAAGGGGTGAGGTGCGAGGGTTGGGTGGGGATGGTGTGGGAAAGAGTGTGGATGGGAGCAGTATTGGGGAAGGGCCGGGGAGAGACAGGGCGATCCCAATTCGCAGGTGGGCAGAGTGAGCGGGGCTGGTATGGCAGGCGCCCGTTGTGGACAGCAGCTATCTGGGCAGGGGGTGAGTGAGGCGGGACCGCAGATCTGGACGGTGCATGATGAGCGGACAGACGGAAGGGTGGGGTTCTTTAACAGATTATTGTAACAAATTCTCGCGCAAAGCCGGGTATAAGCTAGTAGTTATACTAAGGTCATTAGTCCCGTAAATGGAATGCATCATTTATCGCGAGAGGTGGCGATGTTCTTACTATGCGGCGTATCAAGATTCGGCGGCGATCTCTAAGATCTCGGCCAGTGATAGTGTAATGCGTTTAAATGAAGTGTGTGTGTGTGCGTGTGCGTGCGTGTGCGTGCGTGTGCGTGCGTGTGGGTGTGTTTAAGAAAGAATGTGAGGTCCATCCTGTGGAAGGAAAGATCGCGCGAGGTCAGTGCCTCGTTTGTTAGAGCACTGCTCTGACATTCACCAGATATTCCTCGGAGAAAACACGGAAAACTACCGAACAGAGCAGCCGGCCACTAGAATTCTCCCTCCAGAAAGAGGTTGACTTCGACCTAGCTATGTAGCTAGTTTCGACACGCTTACCAATATCATGGTTCATAACCTTGGGACTCTCGGTCAGAATCACTGAATTTTAATTCTTAAACATTGTCAACATTTTTCATTGCCAACACAATAGATCCGAAAAAAATGCCTGAAAAAGAATAGTGAATGGAAGGGATTGATGATATAGCAGGGACATGAAAATAAAAGAATTTCTGAAGAGAAATTTGAGCAACGACAAGAACTTACCTCTGAGAAGGTAAGGAACTTATAAATGTGACATTTTATGACAAAGAAAATGTTCCTCTCGCGACAACAAACGACGACAAAATCAATCAACCCGATAAGTCAGAGCACGACATTCGAAAAAAGAACAAAGCAAGAAGGCGGGCTCCTTATAACCCGATATTTCCAATCCACATCTTTTCCCGAATGCAAACGAAGTTGGGAGACACACTGGAGGGGGAGGAGGAGTGCGGCGCGAGGCGGAGGGGAGCATGTGAGCGCGCACTGCAGCACCTGCAAGGCGCCTCGCGCTGTTTATTTGGAGCCGCGCGCGCGCGCGCGTCTCTCCACGCAATCCCGCCATCAGGCGAGGGCGGCGTTACTTATTCACGGGGCAGGCGGCGGCGAGGGAGAGGGAGGGGCCGCGGCGGCCGCCGCCGCCGCACGTTGGCCCGAAAGGCGCGCATCGCAAACACGAAACGGGGGCTGGTGCAGGCCTTCAATTCGGTGGTGTCGAAATGAATCAATACAAGAATTATATGGTCGCCAGGTTAAGGGAATTATACTTCGGTTTTTCTTTCTTGGCGCACGGGGGGGGGGGGTTGTCAATAGAATGGAATATCTGACGGTATTTCGCGTCATTCTCAGTTATGCCGCTAGAGGTCGCATGATCGCGACTATCGAGCAATGGTGGATCATGCGACTCCTGGCGGCACAACGGAGAATGACGCGAAATACCGTGAGATATTCCATTTTACTGACACACCCCCGTGCGCCAAGAAAGAAAAACCGAAGTATATGTCACATGGTACCTATTATATGAGAACAACGTGAAGTTTAACATTTTTAATATCATAGACAATTATCGGAGATAATAATAACAATTTACTGGGAGAGATGGCTCAGTGCATCAACTGCAGTCCCTCTGACCGAGAGGTCCTAGATTCGAGTCCGACGGCGGCAAGATTCTGGAGGGAAATTCTAGCGTCCGGCTGCTCTGAATGGTGGTTTTTCCGATCAACACCAGGCGAATGCCGAAGCAGTACCCTAACAATGGGCCACGGATCACGCGTGATCGTTCCTTCCTCTTCCTTATCCTATCCTCATCCGTTACTTACACACACGCGCGTACTACACTACCACACGTAACGGGAGGACCGGTGGAGAGCTCAGAACTGGTCCCGACTGGGGCTGTGCCCCGCTGGTGGGAGATACCTGGTTGTGAGAAATTCCATTAGCCGACGGTAGGCCGGCGCCGAATCTCCCATACAGCGGGGGACGATTACTGCCCTCTCGGGGGGGAAACACACGCACGTGACTCTTGACTAGCATTTGTCGCATCCGGAATCTAATCAATCAATAACTATTGAAGGATAGAAATATATAATTTACAAAAATATGATTTTCCTTACGTAGTACCCAAGTCCTTGGATCAAGGAAATATATCACCACTTTCTACAACAAGGTGCATGCAGCCAATTTCTTTTTTTCACTAAATTCTCCTTTTCTGGCCTCAATACATGTAGAGTCCTTTAAAGGGTGGGTGTTAATGAGTTGTATTAAATATAAATTATTTATCCTTGTTCGGCAAAGGATGATTTAGAAGGGTTTCAACGGAATACATTTCACTAACTATACTACTGAAGGTCTTCCAGGAAAGAACTTAGTGTAATATTTACTGTTTACTAGAATTAAATATTTATAAATTTTATATTATGAACGATATTATAATGTTCATATATTATAATTAAAAATTAATTTATATAATACTTCTTTGCTATCGCATTATAAAAGAATGAATATAATGAACTTATAAATATTGAAGGTAGTAAAAGAAATTTGGAATGACAAGTTTAATTCTGGGTGTGAAGCAGTCGTTTTTTGAAAGAGCCAAATTCGCTGGTTGCGATGACCAGAAAATCTTGATAATGAGCTAAAGGTCTTTATCTAACCCATAAATATCGTGCATCATTACAATTACTATTGATGCATTCTATAGTAGTGCGCATAAGTGCAAAAAAGGGGTAAGGACAAGGCATTGAAGATGAAGGAAAGATCGCGCGTGGTCCGAGGCTTTGCTCCAGCATTCCTTTTGGTATTGATAGGAGAAACCACGGAAAACCACAGAGCAGAGAGCCGGCAGCTAGAATTCTCTAGACAGCGGTTGAACACGGCCTAGCTACGTAGTTAATCCTGTCTCCGCTGAGACTCGAACCCTTGGACCTTCCGGTCAGAGGAACTGCAGTGACATCAGCTGAAGCTCTGACTGATGCCATGTAAAATGTTGATATACCTAAACTACAATGTGGTATTGTTTTCCTTTTTTTACGTATAGATACACATCTCGGTGTCTTACAGACTGTCGCTGCCCGACTCTTTTTACTCCATGTGCAACCACTTTGAACACACATCAGTTTCCCCGTCATTCGTGCAGATTTGTATGCCCGAATATGTACCCGAATCGGTCATGATACGTATTTATCATCTGCCCGATAGAGTTCGAATCCTATCGGTGCTCAGTTCAGTTTAGAGGGAGACATATGTGCCACATTAATGGACCAGCTGCGGCAGCTCAGCACCAATATCGTTACTCCTGCAGCACCATTGACCATGATGTAGTGTTTGCTACCCGACGGGCCGTGGTAGAACTTCGACACTAGCGATATAGCTGGAACGAATTCGACCAGTCGGGAGAATTCTAACAATAGATTACTGTAATCCATATTTTTTCTGTTTTTTTTATAATACATCAGTCTTATGCCGGAGAAGTATCCTAACAAATGGGCAACGGACCGCGACCGGTCGTTCTTTCACACGTTGGGCCTCACCTTTGCCCTCACACACACACACACACACACACACACACACACACACAGACACACACACAGACACAAACAGACACAAACACAGACACACACACAGACACACACACACATTTACATGAACATTCCAGTCGTTTTCGCAAACTTTTTTGTGTGAAATATTGATAATATTAAAAAGTATCAAAAACAAACACTTCTCAAAAGCGGCACCAGTTTTTTTCTTTAAAGTTTTGGTAGGGATGTATTGTGTAAGAAGACATAAAAACCATTTTGTTGTATTTTTTTCAAAACTTATACAAATCCTATTCTTAAATATCTCTCACCGGCGTCGCTACCGACTATTACTAACGTTTTGAAAATATTATTGTATTAGCGAGTTCATGGGATTCAAACAATTTACTCTGAAGTTTCTCCAAAACTCAAAAGTTCTCTGTGAAAGAGCGCTTCAAATTTCGCATTTACAGAAACACTTTAACGGCTCTTTGTTAAAAACGCCTCCAAATTTTTCAACGAAAATTTCATGTAGGACGAGATTTTACTTTTCAATAATATTCTTTGTAATATTTCAGTTGTAGCCTAGGAGGCAAAAAATAAGAGATTGTGAAAAATGTATTTCGGATGCCGGTAGATGGCAGCTGAGAAGAGAGTGAGGTAAACCCGGAAAAACTAGTCCAGATAAAAGAAATTAAAAATTAACTAGTTCAAGAAAGTCTGTCATTCCATAGCGCCAGGAGTTAGTTTTACATCAACCAATTTTTAAAATAGTATTTATGACTTAGTATTGTAAGACATCTTATTACAATACGAAAGAGAATGGAGAATCAAATGAGGTCATTAAACCGTCAGCAGTAACTTGTGACGACACGAATATAGTACAACGCTTTACACACATTCTAAAAACTTCAATAACTATAATTTTTGTTTAAGTATAACTAATCGACCTGCGAAAGGTGTCATAGCTGTGTAAAGATAGTAGTCAATAGGAGGCCACGCATTTGTTCTACTTTGTTATATTACGACTTTTTATTGTAGTTATTAGTGACCCATGGGTTATAAAACATACTGACCTCGTGAAGTGTGACTTAGGCGAATGGGATTTTTTTTGTAGTTGATAAGTTGGCTTGGAGATCCTAGGTAGCAAAAGGCATCGTTTCGTCCCACTGTGCGTCGTCGCCCTGGCGAGTTGGCAGCGGCGGAGGGCGCGTGCGCCCGCCCCCCTGACCCTTTCCCAAATCCCGACCGGCGACCCCTAGAGACGTGGCCCGCCCCGCCGCGCCGCGCCGCGCCCGTCCTCGCTGCAGCTCGCCTGCCGATTCGCCGAAACCATGATATAGTAATGCGACGAGGACCCACAAGAAGTTATTCCATGCGAGACCATATTGATGGCAGCTCCCTCTGCGCAGGCCTGCCGTCCCCTCTTCCTCCTCCGCCTTGCGTTTCGCGCTGCCTCACATCTATTCCGTACCTGCCACGAGAGCTACACTTGTTCCTGCGTGTTAGCTGGGAGTGCATGGCGGAAGTTAAGAAAGGAAATAAAATACACATGCCAGTTTGGGAACAGAAGAAGGAAACATTTTATATTGAGATAGAGATGGTAGAGGAAGAGATGAGAAGGTAGAGGGAGGATAATCCCAGGTATACACTAGGGAATAAGTTAAATACTAACAAATATTGATTGAAAAAAACATAGGTTGTGTAGAATTTGTGAGGTGCTGGAAGTAAATTGGGAGCACGTGTTGCAGATGTAAGGACGCTGGAGAAATCGTGGAGTGTGGGGACAACCACAGAAAAAAGAGGATTTTGTGAGAATCGGTTACGGGTATTGAGTACAAGCAGAATTAAAGAAGGATAATGATGTACCGAATGTGATGTATAAAAGTGAATCCAATTGGGGTGTTGGTTTCAAATGTAAAGTTGTAAATAAAAATGATTGTGTATAATAAATTTCTTCTGTTCTTCGCAACGTCTACACTGTTACACACTATTACACTGACGGTTAGCAGTATTTTTCGACTGTGGAATTTCAATCACATCATATCATCAATGTCAGTGCACCTGAAATCTCTACCCCATGCAAATACCACTCTTGTATTTATCACATTATTATAGTAGCTCGCATCTCTGAACCTCTATTTCCTGCCGATGCTGGGCAACAAACTTTGTTTGGTGTTTGCTTCACAAAATCTACGGCCCTGTATGACCCGTTTCATGAGTAGATTTTATTCAAAAGTGCATATTTCGTGTTACATACGATACTCGTAGAAACTATATTTACTAACCAAATTTACTTTTAGTTTACTCTTCAACTCCACTACAGATCTCACATCTGGCATCTTGCGAGCACGTCACTATTACGGCTCAAACTGCCGCTTCTCGTTACCTCTTACATATCACCCAGAGTTTTTGCTACCTTCACCGCCTTCCCACCTGACTTGACGCTTCGAAAGAGTTTTGTGAGCGATTAGTTTATCACAAATTTCCCCAAATCCTGTAGGAGGTTGTGACCGTGAGTTAAGTCTCAAAATGGTCGTATTTATGTCAGGAACGTTTGTTAACTTCTGCTGCAATTATTGTCCATCCTATATTTACTCCGATTTTAAATTGCACTCTCTATTTTGACATTTCGCCAGCCGAAGAGTGTTGGAATGGAAATAATTTTATTGGTATTTTTTTGCTTATCAATTCTTTCTACTGGGTAATAGTTTCGCAACGATGTCGAACAAACTCAGTGAATAGTGAAATATATTCCAAACGTCGAACTGCACCCACTGAACTAATGTTTCCGAATTATTATCAGCTGATGCTGAAGTTCATTGGGCTGGTGAAAGAAAACATTTTGTGGAACAACGGGGTTTGAGGGTATGCTCAACTCTTTTAGAAAATGTTAAAATAATTGTCCGTTTACAGAGAAAATGTTTGGGTGTCCAGCGGTAATCGTTGACACACGTAGCGCAGTCTCGTTAACCGCGTGTTGGCACCAGCAGGAGTACCTTACTATTACCCACAAGCAGACGAAGCGCGTGCTTGGAGCATCTGTTAGATAAGAAGTCCCGATCACTTTGTAAAGAAAATGTCATATTCGTTCCCAAATACTTCATGCATTTATGATGTTTTTAAATTGTTAAATATTATATTTTCTTTTCACTTTCATTTTCCAACGCATGTCATCTCTCCATAAAATCCACTACATACAGGAGCTGTCTACCATTTACATGATACCGTCGACACAGAATCCCGTAAATGTACTACCGGCGAGTAAACAAATACACCACACTACTGCATCAAATATGTTTAAGACGAAAAAAACACAGAAGTTCCCAGATTAGGGTATATTTTGTTTATAAAGCACACATGCAACCCGTAACTCACACTACGTTGCAACACACTATCAAAAACGACACGTTTGAGATACTAAGAACCAGTTTTTGTGTCCCAGGACACAAATTATTTTTCTTTGGGAGATCTTTTTGGACATTCATTTATATTTTTGGAGGGTATCCCGACTTCGTACCAATGTGTAAACTTGCACGCCCGAGTGGGTTGAGAAAAAATTCCAGGGCCCCCTGAGGAAAGCGCCCGGGAGCCCATCCTGTGAAGCATTCTCCCTGATATTACAACTAAGTGTGGGGTAGAATCCTATATGGGGAATCCACCAAAGGCGTTCGGTGCAGTATAATACACTGCTGATTCAGTGTGAAGCGGCTCGTAAGTAACTGACTTGTCCTCCAGACAGCGTCTGAATCCCTCCTAGCTAAGAAGCTACTGTCGAAAATCCCGCCCCCGCCGGGACTCGAATCCTAAGACCCCGTTGAGAGGTACTGCAGTGGCAACAGTTGATGCCTGAGCCACCTAGGCCGGCGAAATGGCCATACGTCATTTACCTTAATGTTGCTTCTCCACTGTTTGTGAAGAGTCACAGTAGTCACAAGAGTCACATTTGTGAAGGGTACAGAGTAATTTTAAAAAGAGGGGACTTTAAATTTGGCAGTGTAATGCATCAACCGGCTAAGCGCCATTTTTGGAAGAAAGAAAAAAAAACAAGGATATGGACGTTATCAGTTGCATTGGACCATGTTCTAAGCGCGCAAAAAGTTTGGCGCCAAATCTGTAAAAATAGCCTTATAATTAATAAAAAATGTAAACGCCATCAGTCACATCAGGAATTTTATGTTTCGCAACAACCGGCTATAAACCTAGAAACCTGCTGTTCTTCATTTCACATTATGCAGATAAGCGCCAGGTATTCCACTCATGTTTGTGTGTAATGAGTGAAATAATTAAATTACAGTTTGAGAGCTGAAAATGTAATAAAACCTTTGAACACTCTAATCTTAAAACTTGTATGATGTCGCATAGCCGGTTGATGCATAACACCGTCCAATTGGTTTTTTAAAATGAAGGGATCTGTATGCAAAGTTTCATTTTCACCCTCCGTTGAACCTTTGACTGCTCAGAATACTCGTCACTTGCTTCACTGTAACATACATATTGCCAGGATGAGCACTGGTTGTGTGCAGAAATAAATTTAACCAACCAGACCCAGGTTCCAAAATAATGGTCGGTCGTTCATCAGTGGCATTCCACCCCAATCCACTTCCCGCGCCCCACGAATTCTCTTGCCCAGCGCCCTCCCTGTCAACGCCGCCCGCTCGCCCGCCTTCTGTCTAACAGCGAGGGCATCTCCCTTGATTCTCTTCAATATTATTACAAATGACCCAACAAATTTTCATTAAAATTAATTGGAGGGCATCCCCCCTGGCGCCGCTCTGTCCGCGGAAGGCGGGGAGACAGACGGATGGACAAGTGGACGAATGGGCGAATGGAGGAACGGACGGTGGCGGCTGTTGCCGCTGTTTCGGTGACATTGGTGTTGAGAAAAGGAGTTCTTGCGATTTCATTATAAAGTTTATACTTGGGATATTGGACATTGAGAGATAAATCTTCATTACTAATTACAGAGTTTTAAGTATTTCTGACTATTTATACAAAAACAGGACTTTAATAGCGAAAAACTGTTGCTTCTTTTACTGAGATTTGTTAAACTGGCAACAAGCATTTAAATAACGTCAAATTTTCATCGTTTTCATTTTTCACAAATTTTGAACAGCAATATCAATTTCAGTATTAAACCTCATATTGTATCTACTTTTTCTACAAAAAATCTATACATACTCTTATACATTTTTCTCAAGCATTATGAATGAACAATGGAGGCAACGCACGGTGGATGTTATTCTTTATATGAAATATTTAATATGAATAAATTGTTTTATTATGTTATTGAAAATAATTTGGAAAAGGTATTCTTATAAAAATCAATTATTTATACCTAGTATGTTGCCATATACACTCATTTCTGGCACTTCCAAATATCAGAAAAGCTAGGGGGCCAAAAAGATCCCAGGTATAGTACTCCATGTAAACAATCGGGCATGGAAGGAAGGTTAATATGAAATGTGAGACAAAAAAATGTTGAAGAAATCATAGAGAGACAAACCACTCTATGAACAGTATCTAAAAAGACTGGACAAGGTGCAGATCAATAAAAATCAATCATTTAAGTGGCTTAAAAGGGAAATAATGAAGCCAGAATCGGAATCACTTGTAAAAGCTGCCCAAGCTTAAGGGTTGAGAAGCACATTATGATAAATATGTCCTCAAAATTTCCCAAGATGATGAATGCCGCAGGGTGATAAATAACCAAAAGGATTCATGGTTGCCATACAAGATCCAAGTAATTCCAATAAGTAATTATAGAAAATATATACTGAAAGACTCAAGTCTAAACGATGACCGCTGCCGATACAGTTGCGGACAAATTAGAACAGTACATCAATTTACATCAAGCTGCACACATATACCTGGATTAAAGTACAGGAACAGGCATGATGCAGTAGAGAGAGTAATCCACTAAAAATTGGCTCAGGAGTACCGATTAACATCTGAAGCACGTGTTCCGCACTATGTGTATAGTCCGAAGAGTGTTTTGGACAGTCATTCTTATCGGCTGTACTGGACAGAACAATTCTCACGACAAAAGAATCATCTACAGTCGACCTGATACTGTTATGTTCAATAGAGAAAATAGGCAAGTCGATATTATCGGCGTCTCAGTCTCGAACACTTCCAATCTTCAGTTGATATACACAGAAGACTAAGTGTGTGGATCTTTCAGAGTCTATCATCCAACAATGGAATGCTGACAAAGTGAGAATCATTCCTAATACAATATCAAGTACTGGAGCCATCTGAAAGTTCATGCATCGAAGTCTCAAGGAAGTAGGTCTTCCTGAAAGTCTGTCGAAGATTATTCAAAAAGTTACTATCAACTCCACGGCTAGAATCGTCAGGAAATTTGTAGGAAGTCATCATACATAATTATATTCAAAATAATTTCTACAATGATTATATTAATCTGTACAATTTATGTAGTCACCTTAGAGATAAGAGGTGTAATTAAATAATGATAATTATATAAATAATAATAATAATAATAATAATAATAATAATAATAACTGGCAATGAATTACACGATAAGGACATAATGCGAAATCTCCTTCGGCGCGAGATAGAAAGAGTTAGTCAACTTCCGTTTGAATCTCGCGAACCGTTGAGGAGAATATACGAAAATGCCAAAGCTAAAAGAGTGATAGAAACAGTGAATTCTGTCTTAAATGAGGTGGTGGAGACCCCAGGCAGAGATCTAGATATTACTAAAATCAATCACATCATATATGCAACTGGATATCTAGTATCTCAGATAATTTTGGGGCCAGCCAAGAACACCGACGGCCGACAGCAAAACAGAGTAAACAGCTCTGTACCCCCATGGATGAACAGAATTGAGAAACGGATAGCCGACACCCGGCGCGAAATATCACTCTTAGCTGAGGCATCTTCTAAATCAATGCACACCTCTAAAGTTCAGCGAAAAATATTCAATGTTGAACAAAAATACCAAATTGAAAATGACACCAGCAGGCTAATGGTAGTTGAAAAGCTAAAAGAAAAAATTCAAGCATGGGCTCAAAGAATTAGACGTTACAAACGTAGAATAGATTTCCGTGTACAGAACCGGTTGTTTGAAACAGACGCGAAGAGATTCTATCGCAATCTGACTCAAAAACCGAATGGCAAAGCTGTCACTCCTTCAAAAGAAGACGTGGAAGCGTTTTGGGCAGGAATCTGGGAGGAGAGCAGATCCTACAACAAAGACGCATCTTGGCTTCAATCTGAAGTTGATGCTGCCGATGAACTTGTAGAAACAGTGGAAGATGTTCACCAATTCTCGGAAGAGGACCTCTTCCAAGCAATTAAGAACATGGGAAACTGGAAGTCCCCCGGGATTGATAAGATCCAGATTTATTGGATTAAGAAATTAACAGCAATACATTCTCATCTAGCAAAGGCTGTTAATAAAATTTTTGAAAACCCAAAGGAAATCCCGGAATGGCTCACACGCGGAATCACGTATTTGCTACCCAAAGCGGGAGACAGCTCTTTGGCGAAGAACTACAGGCCAATTACTTGTCTGCCAGTACTGTACAAAGTTATAACTTCAGCCATAGCTGACAAAATGTACAGACATCTAGATAAGAATCATCTAATGCCAGCTGAACAAAAAGGATGTCGTAAAGGCTCTTATGGCTGTAAGGAAATCTTGCTCCTGAATAAAGTCATCTTGAATGATGTAAAGAAACGCAAACGTAATTTGAGCATGGCTTGGATTGACTACCAAAAGGCCTTTGATAGTGTACCACACGATTGGATTTTGAAGACCATGGAGATCTATCGATTTCATCCTAGACTTATTGAATTTTGCAAGGCTAGTATGAAGTCGTGGAGTACCAGGTTACTAATCCACAGCGGAAAGGAAGCAGTAGAAACCAGAAGTATTCAGATTAACAGGGGTATTTTTCAAGGAGATTCACTATCCCCTCTGCTGTTTTGCATTAGTTTGATCCCACTATCGAGACAGTTGTCGCAAGCTGACTTTGGTTTTAAGCTCCATGGTGATGAAAGGCCAATATCACATTTGTTTTACATGGATGATCTGAAAGTGTTTGCTAAGAATGAAGCGATTCTCTCCCAAATGCTGTCTGTCGTGAATGACTTTAGCAATGACATCTGCATGAAGTTTGGTCTTGACAAGTGTGCAAAAATCAATTTAAAAAGAGGGAAACTCACAACGTCTGAGAACATTGAAATTGATACGCACACTGTGATTCAAGATCTTGAGCCAGGTAAAACTTACAAATATCTGGGCATTGAAGAATGTGAAACCATCTCGAATGACAGAATGAAAGAGAGAATTCGTAGGGAGTATTATAGGAGAGTGAGACTGGTTCTGCAGTCCGCTCTGAATTCCAGGAATAAAATTTCTGCAATAGGTAGTTTGGCGGTACCTGTAGCCGAATACAGTTTTGGACTAGTGGACTGGACTCAGCAGGAAATTCGCACCATGGATCGAAAAACCAGAAAACTGCTAACAATGCATCATGTTGCCCACCCTCGAGCTGATATACATAGACTTTATGTGTCACGTAAGGAAGGAGGAAGAGGCCTCAGACAAATTGAGGCCTCCTGGCACAACGCAATAGTCGGGATGGGAAAGTATGTAGTCAGCCATCAAGATGACCCTCTAATGATGCAGGTCATGAAATCTGACCGAAGAATGGGAAACAGAGGCATTGTTAGTGTAGCTAGAAGTATTGCGAAGAAAACTAGGCAAGACACGTCGAATAACACAGACACTGAACTTCTGATGCTGCTAAACATGAAGTGTGAAACACAAAAAATGTTAAAGAAATCGTGGAGAGACAAACCACTCCACGGACAATACCTAAAAAGAATGGACAAGGTGCAGATCAATAAAGATCAATCATTTATGTGGCTTAAAAGGGGAAGAATGAAGACAGAATCGGAAGCACTTGTAATAGCTGCCCAAGATCAGGCCTTGAGAACACGACATTATGATAAAGCGGTTCTCAAAATTTCCCAAGATGATAAATGCCGCATTTGCCTGGAGCAAGTAGAAACCATTGATCATATTGTCTCAGCTTGTCCAATCCTAGCAAAGACGGAATACCTGAAAAGACATGACAGGGTGTGTAGCTACCTCCACTGGCAGATCTGTACCGCACTCCAAGTTCCAAACACATGCCCCAAGTGGTACGAACACTCACCAAAACCGGTGACGTCTGTTGGATTGTGTACGATATTGTACGACCAACAAATTCAAACTGATCGCACGATAGCGGCAAACAAACCGGATATAGTTATCCGGGATTTGTCGAAAAAATCGTGTTTACTTATCGATATTGCTGTACCCTGCGATCTAAACGTCGTTACCAAGGAGGCAGAGAAACGTCTTAAATACAAGAGTTTGGAAATCGAGATCAGCCGAATGTGGGGCGTAAAAGCACAGGTCGTCCCGATAGTTATCGGAGCTCTGGGATTTGTTCCGCAAAATTTGAGTAAGAACTTGTCTAAACTCCCAGGTAATTCAAAAGACTGGGAAGTGCAAGAAATCGCTTTACTTGGAACAGCCCACATTTTGCGTAAAGTATTGTAGAGGCACCGATAGTCACCGGATCTGCTCCTTAGGTAGCTGGTTGCAACCTGGAGTAGATTTTATATTCAGCCGACTCATAACATCTTTAGTCGTGATGTAATGGAATAATAATAATAATTCTACCCAGAGGGCTAACAACCCTGGGAGATAAAAATGGGATTCAGCAACAAATGCTGATCCCCCCCCCAATGAAGTTTCATGCCCTGCCTCGAAGATAATGTTTCTGACCCCGGTAAAGGCAGTATGCATATAGGCGTGGTCCGAGTCAGCCTATTCGCGAGCAAAAACAATTCTATTTCTAATATGTTTGCATAACTTGTATTAAAAATTGTATAGACCAATTAAAGTTCTAAAAATATAATTTAAATACTTTTATAACGAGTTGTTTCTGTAGCTAAATAACTAATTTCTATTATTTATAATTTCCGCAATTTCATTATTATAACACAAACCAAGTGTACCAGTTTCGTAAATTAAAATGTTTACGTTCAAATACATCGAGGTGATTGATATCTAGTGACTCAGGACTGCACTCTCATGAAATCTTTATCTCTCTTTAAGAGGTTCCGCACTTTCGAGGTGACATAGTTTCATAATCCGTAAAGCAACAGTTATTTACGCACCAAGGTCGTTATAAGAGTTTTAGTAATTGTGCGGCGACCAAAAAACCAAAAGCCTTTGGCCTGAGGGCTTTGGTCGCCCGAGAAAATAAGAACCGCTCAACGCCCGTGGTACGCAGTTGATTTCATTTTTTACCTAATGTTCATTATTCATATTTACTTACTAAATAACTAGTTGTTAATTTAACTCGGTTCGTCATATCATATTTCCCTCCCATAAATCTGTTTCACAATTTCCTCTCATAATTCCCTCCGTAAGAGAACATGTAGCAACATTGCAACTGCTTTCATATTTCCATCATCATCACGATGCTCCACGATCAATGCAAGTTATTCAGTGAATGTCGAGCTTCATATCGAAGGCAATAACAAGCAACAATGGATCAGTAAAAATAAAGATTATTATTGAATCACAGAAAGGAGCAACGAACGGTTAGAACCAATTTGTAAAGATGCAGAGTGGAATTTAAATGTGATTAAAATATCAACATAAGCTGGGCTAGTAAATAGGGTCATAGGTCTACTTGTGATTTGTTGTTAATAAAGAGATTTTACCGACCTTACCTCCCATTACTCTAAATTACTTATAGAAACCTGCTTATTACTTATTAACATCTGGTCATTATAAAAGCCCACTTGAGAAAAAAAGAAATGAATTAGTAAAAGTATAAATATTCATACAGACTAGATTGGACGAGAAAAGGATTAACGTCCGTAATTTTCATTTTAGGCTTTCATAAAATTAATTAAAACGTTGTTTTGAAACAAATTCTAAACCTCCCTAGAGTGTATCACACATATTTAAAATGAATCGAGGAAGCTGGTGATCAGCTGATTTAAAATCAATCTCCATTAACAATGAATTTCCAAAGATATTCCTATTAACATAATTCAACAGATCGGTAACTTTCTTCTAAGGGTACAATGTGAAACGCTACACTGCTGTGAGGAGGAACCCTTCGCACCCTAGCTCCCTTTCCCTCTTTGCTCTTTGCTTTTTGTTTCCGCATCCAGAAGCCTCTTCGCTAGTGGCAACAGACGAAGCGCTACTCTCTCTTCAATAACAACCCAACCCTCGTACCAAGACCGGATCGCGCACAGAAAGATATATCAAACACCGTCTGTTGCAGACAGCCCAAGCTTGCACCGTCAACCAACCATTACTTTGTAACGTCCGTGGAATCTAATATATAATGAGATCATCTTTGCCCTGTTTGTACTGAAACTCACGAGATTTTCTTCATCATTCTGACAATTTACTTTTTCTAAAGAGAAAGATAACAGTTTCTAATAAGTAACTGTTGAAATTACTAGAAACTTCAGAACTGTGCAGGGAATTTTGCTATAGCAAACTTTTATTTGTTCGGCCAGATATAAAAGAAATATTCTCATTTCAAAATAGTTTCATTTTTTATAATCAGTTTTTACTTTCAAAATAATATAATATTTGTATATAATACAATTTACTGGTATCATTATACAAATTAGTTTCTTGTGAGCAAGTTCTATTCTAATCTAACCTATCAAGCTAATACTTTTGTCTCTACACGATCCTTCCATCACACTGTCGAAGAAAGGCAACTCGTTTGATAAAAGAACTCGCTGACAAAGTAAAACACTGTTATCGAGTGAACACACGTCTTGTAATAAATAAATGAATTAATGAATGCTAGTCTTCTATTCTCCCATCTGAATACCGTATATTATTTTTTCTTTCGAATTTGGTCTTCCAACACGCCTTTAAGAAGAGTTGCCGAATTCTGTGACGTGTGTGACTTCTATTTGTAATATTCTTTTCCACAACAGAGAGTGTTCTTCAATTTCTAAATGGTGATACTATACACCCAATGACAGTGACAATGGTCGATTGGTCTGACAAATGTTTGTCGTATTACAGGAATTCACAAATTATTTTGAATCGGATGTAAAGCAAAGCAGTTCAACCGAGATAATTGTCACATCCAATTTACACCAACTGGAAAGGTGACGAAATAGTTAATAAAAAATGGCTGCAAAGCGTCTATTTCCCTTCTACTGGTAACGAGTCTCCCGTAGTGGATCTACGGGTGATTTTGTACCACAGCTTGATACAAAATCATATTGCGTGAAGGGAAATCAGTTTCTTGTCAGATAATTAATTTATACATTCAAGCCATGAAAAATGGAAACGTGACGAAATCAAAAATAAAGCCATGGATTCAAAGTGTTCAATTTCCCCTCTGTTGGAAACGAGTCTCCTCTTGCACTGGATGCCCTGACTATGATATCAATGTGGGTACAGCTGTTCTGGTAGTTGCAACATTTTTCTGTTCCGTGCTATATTTGTCAATATCTATTTGATTTGGCAGGCTTATTTAATTCTTATATTGGTATATTTAATTATGTTTTATAATTTACATTAATATCATTATTAACATGTGGCAATCACAACCATGACGAATCATTTTTAGGTCCAAATTAGCAAAATATAAAGAATTTATAACTAGAGAATGGATAAACAAGGGTAATTGCTTCACGTGCCAAACAACTCGACTGACTGTGCTCTTCCGAATGCTCTCCTTTTACTTTCTCGCCCTTGTTTCGTAAGAGGAGAAAGTATTGTAATCCTCCCCTGGAAAACAGCAAAGTTTCTCTATAAAAATGCTTATTGACGGGCCCTGATGCCGAAAAACTGGACAAATCATGTTCCTTAAAAAATTAGTTCCACTAACAATTTGTGAAATCAGAATCCATGTTTTGTAGAACCTTGATACCAAACTTTTTTAAAGAAGTAGTTTTCGCGTAATTTGTGCATCTGAATGTCACTGAATTTGTGCATTTGTTTTGTCTGACTTTCTGTGTGTGTCTCTCTGCCTGTCTCTGTCTTTCTCTGTTCCTCTCATTCACATTTAGTTGAAGATTCTGCACGTCTTTGAGCAGGTGGAGTAATATTGAAAAGCGCAGGATCAGCAAAAATGTAATAGAATGTTCAAAAAGATCTCATCCTGTATATTACGGTGTGAGAAACATTTCTTCATAATTTCAGTTTTTAAGGCTCTAGAACGCTTTGTTTAGGACTTATTTAACGATATAGACGTAAAAATCCTGACGTGCGTTGCGAATTGCATTTTACATGAATATTTTGATGCGTTTTTAAACAAATCTTTAATATTTTTAAATTTAAAGTGCAATTCGTCACATCTCCTTGAAATTCTCTTTCTTTAGAGACCTCATATACGATTGGTTGCGTGTGAGAGCCGCAAAGGGAAGGTATACTATTGAAATAATACAGGGGACGATTACAGTAAGGGGTGGTTTCATTGTAAGATTCCTAACTCGTGTTTTTAGACTACTCTAGAAGCCATTTTGCGTATGCGTGCATTCGATTAAACGCCGGAATCGTGTCCAACGCTAGTAGCAGTTTCCTCAGCATTCTAGGAGCGACCCGACCACGTCTTGCGCCAACATTTGTGCGTCACGGTCCTTCATTAGTCTCCGTCCCCTGATTGAGCGGCGCCTGCCATGAAACCGCCGCCCGCCCACCCGCCGCTCGCGCCCGCCCACAACCACCCGCCGCCCGCCCCCACCCATCCGCCGCTGGCCCCCACTCAACCGCCGCTGGCCCCCGCCCACCCGCCGCCTGCCCCCGCGCGCCCCCGCCCGCCCCCGCCCACCCGCCGCCCGCCACCGCCCACAAGCCGCCCGCCACCGCCCACCCGCCGCCCGCCGTACCCCCCCGCCCCTCCCTCTTCCCACCACAACCGCGACGCGGTGCAGCGCAGCGTGCGCGCAGCTCGTATCTGGCATCCCATTTATTGTGCGCCTCGCCCGTCGCCCTCGCTGCACCGGGTCGTTTCCTTTCCATTTTCGCGGCCCTCCCGACCGAGAAGCGACACAAGAAGTGAGGCCTGTTGTTTTTTTTTTCGTCGGAAGTAACTTTCCGTCCATTTCCCACCCGCGTTCTTCTCGAAGTCCTCGCCGCGTTTTCTTCACTGGTGGTTCCAGGTTGCGAAGCGACCACCTGGCCGGTAATAGTTGGCAAGTTTAAGAAGATTCCACTTCGCGTTCGCATGTCATCCTACGGTCGTGCAAACACATTACCCTCAGTATAAATCTTCAAAAAGTATTAAAATAGTAAGATAATTAAAAAATGATTTTTTGTAACAAAACTCAAAATATATTCTTGTAGCCAAGAGCATGGTAGTAAATTTATAGTAAAGTTCAATCAAAATAATGATGCAAATAATGCTGTTACTTTTGTCGTGCAGAATGCATGCAAATAAATGCAAACTGCACAATAAATATTTTCTAAATACTGTAGTGAATAATTAACTAAATGTGCCGATCCGGTTCTGCACAAGCAATGGAAGATAATTATCGAAAGCTACATGTAAAAAAGTAAATAATATTGAAATTCTGGAAACTATATTGTAAATAGTAAATTGAATTGAACCTGAAAGAGTATGTGATACCAGAACGGTTTTACTTATACCTATTACTGGATTCAGCTACAATCTCTTTTAGTTTATTTTTTTTTATTTGTTTATTTTAAGTCGCATCAACTGCTATGGTTATTAGCGACTACCAATTTGTACAATACATAATATTTTCTTTAGTTATAAAAACAATGATAATTGATGATACACAATGACAAAGATAATAACAGAATGACACAATACTCTCACAATGACAATGATAAATAAATAGGAAATAATAAACAGAAACAATAAGCAAAAACAGAAACAACAAACAATAAATAAACAGAAAAATTATACAGAAAAATTTAACAGTTTTGAATCATATTTAAAAGGATTATATGTCATTTAGGAAATTACAAGATTTACAGAAATGTAGTATTTTTTTTTGATAATCTTCGGATGTTAGGATTAGTTCTTCAATCTCTTTATTGGAGCGTTCCGATTCATATTCCAGTGAGTTGGACAACGCAATTCCAGGTACATGAAACGTACCCTATTGTTACAAAATATTAAATTTCCTTGGGACATATCAGAGTCCATCTGGTTTATTGATTAATTGATTGATTAGTAATTTCGGGCACGTCAACGGCTAAATTAATTATTACCGTAAGTGTAGTTGGTGTTTTATCGCGAGAGCTGGCGGTGACCTTCCCTCGCTGGATGGCGAGATCTTCCGTCGACCTATCCTTCGGCTTCGGTTCTCCTCGTCAGGTATCTCCCACTAGCGGAGCACCAACGCAGCCAGGACAAGCTCTAAGCACCCGACTGGTCTCCCGCCATGTGTGGTAGTATAAGTGTAAGTAAGGGGTGAGGAGAGGACAAGAAAGAGGGAGGAAAAATCGCGTGCGGAGTGTGGGCCGTTTATTAGGGTACTGCTCCGGCATTCGTCTGGTGCTGATCGGAAAAAACTACCCATCAGAACAGCCGGCAGCTAGAATTCACCTCCAGATAGCGTCTGAATTCGACCTAGCTGGAAAGCTAGTCTCGAAAATCATCCCACCGTCAAGACTTCAACACTAGGACCTCCTCGTCGGAGGCACTGCAATGACATCAATTGATTTTTTTATTTTATATTTGCCTGTTAATATTTTTGGTACCTATGTTGCCCTAGCCAACAATTTTCAAAGACAATTGAATAAATTACTGTACATGCTTTCTTTCATATTATTGTTTATTAGAAATAATTCTTGAATTGCTGTATTTCGTGAATTTATTAATTTTGAATATTGTTAAATGAAGAATTATTTGTAGTAAAAATTAATATGAAAGAAAGCATATGCAGTGAATTATTCAAATGTTTTGGAAGTTGTTGACCAGAGACAACATATACATCAATTGATACTCTGGGTCTCCTAAATCGGTCATCTAGTTCACGAAGGGTAAAGGATAAAATTATATTTAATTTTCAAATTTAATATTTATTTAAATTAGAAAAATGTTTATTAAAATTATACATTAAACTTTATTAATGATAACAACATTTGCATTTCTTAAAAGTTTGCATTATTTTGTCGTTGCGACCTTTCATCACCATCAAATAATTTGTCACAAGAGAAAATACCGCAAAAGCACGTGAAAAAATTCAATGAGCTTTAAATTCATGTGAATTGATCAGAAGGAAAACCAAGTGTCAATCATCTAAAGGGAAAAATGTAAGATGTGTATTTATCAGGATGGACTTTGCTTCCTTAAAGGAACTTTGATACAGAATTTTTCTGACTATCAACAAAAACTGACGTTGCGTTAAATATTAAGAACCGACGAAAAACATGGCCATGCGACGAAAAAATGCACTACTCAAGATTCTTGAATTCTACATATTGTCACTACACTTCAGCATATCGCCTTTCGTCGGCTTTTTTTATATTCGGTCGCTTCCTCATCGGCAGCACACGTCTCTCTCTTGTCTTATGCATTCTGATCGCATTGCGAAATGTTCTAGAATTCATTACGCTCCCTTGCCAACACTTTTACTCTGCAGTCTTTCATCCTTCTACTTCCGCACCGGAGACAAACAGTTGTTTCATCTTAGCGTCTTCTTCCTTTAAACGAAATCGTAATTTCACCTCACATTCAGTTCCTCACCAGCGGTGCATAAAAACCACAAAGCATAGGAACCTTGTCCCGGAACTGCTTTTGGGGGAGAATAAAAGTAATGCAATTTCGCATGATATATATTTAAACTTCAATTGGGACCTACAACAACAATCAAACGTCTCGGTATTGGTAAATATATGTGTATACTTCTCTTACTCATAGCTTTATATGTTGTATGAATCATTATTTTGATGTTCTCTTTTTTTCCTGTCTTCCTTCCCACGTCTTTCCAGATTTGCATGAATATTTTGCTGGAATATTTTTTCTTCTATAATATATGACTACACTGAATTTGAAATACCACTCCAGAACTGCCATTGTTATACTATCTCAATATTTCTGTTAACTATCTCATGCCATTCGCGTGCGGGAAAGTTCAAGAGAGAAGTCAAGTCATACCAGCCATGCTACATTTTTGTATCATGTGTCTGTATACATATTTGAAAAGCCGGATTACATTGTCGAATGGCTCGAATAAGTGTCTCTGGTGTTTGGAGGTAATTAAAATTGCGCGTGAAAAAGTGAGGGCGCTGCTACCCGATTTAGAGTAGCAATCATCTCTTCGGATTTTCTTTGTGAATCAGCTGTATCTCCTCTCCTACATCCACGTTCGTGTACTTCTAGTTGGTTTAAATTAACACATTACGCAGAGCGCATTTGCATGCGCGCGCACACACAGACACACACACACACACACACACACACACAAGAACAGCAGTCTGAATTGTCTGAAATTATTATAGTTTGCCTTCAAATATTTTTGCACATCATACATGCCATATTGTGAAAATTACAAGTTGATTCAAGTCAATTCCTTGGGTACAATGAATTTTGCAGACGAAATGACATCACTATCTAGGAGTTAATTTCGACTTGAAAAAACAAGAAGAGATCTGCTACGAATGTAGAGATTCTTCCTGAATCAAATTTCACAAATCAGGAAACAACAACGCGTAAAAATGCAATATATGCTTCGAAACTATATTTTTTGTGAATTTGTAAAATACTTCAAGTACTATTATTTCTTAGAAGTAGATTGTAAAAAAATGCCTATTCCCAAAAATAAATTAGACGATTTCAATTTTCTTCTCCCAGATATCACGCTATTCACAGTCGTCTACTCATTTATAATTTGGTTGATTTCCTATAACTAGTTTTGTTTTGGCCTTCCTGTTTTCTTCCTGCACACCAAACCATTTCTATTAGCCCACTATTGCGGTTCTCGCAAACTACATTATTTTTATTCATTATCTTCCTCTTAAAATTGTATTTTGTATTTATCTAATTTTGATATCCTTGTTCACCTTGAAAGGATTACAAAAACGAAATGGTCTGGTATGTAAGCAGAATATAACGTCGAGTCGGTGCAGTGTGACTCTAGATTGATTCAGTGATAACAAAAAGTCAACCAAGCAAAGATTCTTCACCTATTCAACCGAAAGTAAATAGCAATAATATTTTAATGTACAACACATTCTTGAAAATGAGCTCCCATCATTCTGTGGTGGAATTATGAAGCAACCTAAAGTGCATCTAACAAGGAAAGGCCGGGAGATTCCATTAGTCAACTCTACAGGAAAGTGGAGTCCGTAGAAAAATTGCGCAGTTTGCACAGCCGACAGTGTTAAATATCCTCTTACCCCACAAGACAGCTTACAGGAATTGAAGAACTATATAAGAATCTATGATGTTGTGGAGATTTGGGAATGTATTTAACATTGATTTTGAGATGAGCACAAGTTTGATTTTCAACGCACCCTAGTAAGCACACATTTACCTTCCCCCTCCCCACTTGTTTCCCCTCCCTACTCCCCCTTCCCTCCCCCTTTCGCTCTCCCCCTGTCCACCTCCGCTCTCCCCCTCTCCAATTCCTCTCTACTCCCTTCCCCATCCCACTCTCCCTTGCCTCTCCCCATCTCACCCCTCTCTCCCTCCCCTCACCCCTCTCCACTCCCCCTCCCACTCCCACTCTCTCCCTCCCACTCTTCCCCTCACTCTCTCCTCCTCCCACTCTCCCCCTCACTCTCTCCTCCTCCCACTCTCCCCCTCACTCTCTCCTCCTCCCACTCTCCCCCTTCCTCTCTTTCTCTCTCCCCTTTCCCTCTTCCCTCTCTCTAATTTACTCTTCTCTCTCTCTCTCTCTCTCTCTCTCTCTCCTCTCTCTCACACTCCGCCATTTCGGACTCCCCTCGCAACTGAATATAAAATCGCGGAATCGGTGACGCAAAGGAATAGGACTTCGTAAAAAGGAGGCTCAACTCCAGTGTTGGAGACATGGTGGGGATATGTTCGAAAAACTTCGGCATTTAACCGGCCAAACATCTTCAGCGAACTTCATCACGGGGCTAATGAAGGAACGTATCTCAGCATATTTTGGCTTTAGCGACTTGCATACGCGTACTTCACCAACACTATCTTCACTTTAGTGTGTGTCGTAAGTGTAGATGGCATTGACTTATCACACAAGCTTTGTTGCCATTGGCCGAAAATGCCTTAAACGTTTTTCCCATTGGCCGCGTGATCTCGCTGAAGATCAATTTGGCCTATTAGCTGCCGAGGCTTGTCTCTACACAACCCGAGCACCAGCGTTGAGTCTTTTTACGGACTTCATGTTGTGGATTTAGGAACTCGAGAGGGAAGCAGGAAAAGCCAGCGGCACCACCGAGTGAAGCCGCGCTTGGAGTGCAGTGCCCGGCGCCGTACAGGCACGCAGCGCAGGGCCAATTGTGGTTACGCTTTACGCACTGCGCGTCGCTGGCATCCCACTGTGGCCATAGCGTGCACCGCGCCTGCACTCCCGGCCTCTGTGCAGGCGCAATGTACTACGGCCACCACCACCGGTGTTACCTGGCGCAGACCACCAAATGCCTCATTAATATGAAAGTTAAAGGGTAACACACTATTTGATGGAAGTTGGATGGGATGTAAGATGATGGCGGTATAGGGACGAGTCGATAGAAGTGTTGTAAAGCATCATGTATTTAAATTAAGAAAGTACTGATCTGATTAATGAGGTCAAGCTCATGATGTAAACAAGACTGTTCTTAGGGCCCTATTACCACATTTACAAACTTGTAATCGCTCGGTAGATATGTATATATCAGCGTCATTTTTGCCAACAGAAGGAATAAACAGCATTCCTTACTCCAAGATCACGTTTTCCATGTACAATTATAGTAATGGGTTAAAATTGTGAACCATAACTCCTACAAGGTTGCGATGCGTCTCATTCGAATGTTATTAACCCAGAATTTGATCTCGAGAAAAAAAGAAATTCTATTAAAGATTTTCTTTTGTGGCTGAAAAACCTAATATCACGCTCTTTATTTTGTGGTTAGCTTCAAGTGGCCTGCAGCAGAAAACATGCTCAACAGTATCACATTGTAATATGCAATCGCATGTCTGTCGTAGAAAGAAAATCCATAAATTTAAATCGCAGTTTTTAATATCTAAATATTTACTAAATTGCGAATTAATATAATCACATGATAGCATTTTTTAATGAAAATCGAAACTGTTTCCTTGTTTTTGTATTTTTTGTGGACTTGCTGGGTATGTGACAAAACCGTAATCATCTCTCACATAACCGGAGGCTGCATCGTTTACTTTCAAATTCTTAGCGCTTTGGAAATTGGTTAATATGTTGTTTAGTTATCTACGTATGCATAGTAATTCCATAAAAAATCGTTGATTATCTCTATGTTAATAGCATGCATGCGATGAAAACTCCATTGTGCAATTAAAACTTCACACCTACCAATCAAAATTCAGAAAAGGAGCCAAATCTTTTAATTAAGCAACTATAACGCTGATGTAGCCAAGGTACTCGTATTTCCAGGCGGCCATGAAACATGAACAAAAATTTACATCGCGGGTACAACAACGAATGCCGTTAAACAACGAATGAATAAAACTAAATTGAGGAAGTAAACATTAAGCTAACTGACTTATGGAACAACATAAAATATTTAAAGTGATTAAATTAAATTTTTACATGGAAAACATGGGAGTCTAATATATTTACATGTAAAAAATTAAGGTCGACTAGTGGACTGATGGAGGTCGACTCGTGGTGACCCCTGGGCAATGCTGAAGGTTCACAAAACTATTGTAGCACTCCTTCCATTTACTTATGCTGCATTTCTATAATATTTTCTATTTGGTCTATCTCGATCCCTTATTATATTTTCGAATCCGACACTATTAGGTTTCGAGAGCTAGGGTGTCGTTCATTTCTTACTCTACTGTATTCTCGACTTTTAATTCTACTTCTTCTCCTTCTCCTTTTTCTCCTTCTCCTTCTTCTGCTCCTCCTCCTCCTCTTCTCTACAATTTATTTGTCTCTTCTCCTTCACGCTCCTGGTATAGTGACCCTAGCCAGCACAGGGTATGTGTGAAGACTACAACGGTCCAAGAGGCAATGTGGAACTAGGCGAATATCACAGTGGCTCGAGGAGCGGAAGTAGCAGCCCTCTCTGCAGAGTTTATACGCAGAGAAACTGGCCGCTAAATCACCCCGCTAAATTTCTCAAAGATTCATGCTGGACTGATTCTTTTATGCCAACATATGAAAAGAAAAAGGAAACGAATCAACAACAAATATTAGAAATATTAAAACTGGGAATATGGAATGTTAGAAGTCTCTCAAAAAAGAAGCTGAATTAGAACGCAAATTAGATTAAGTTGGGATTGATATTGCTGCAATTACTGATAAAAACAAATTATAGGTTTCATCAGAATTACAAAATTATATAATTATATATTGTGGATTTCCCCCAAAAGAAGGGAGAATCGACTGGAGTATCTATTTGGATCAGAAAAACATCGAAAAACAGAATAGTATCGTACACTTTCATAAACGAAAGAATAATAACAATGAGATTTAAAGTAGATAAATGTTACGTTTCAGTCTTTGATTTATATACACCAGAAGAAGGGAGAACCCAAGATGCGATAAAATTCTACGAACAACGACAGACAGCAATAAATAAGATAAATAAAAGTGGTTATCTTCTTTTATTAGGTGATTTAAATGCAAGAGTAGGGAAATACCTATAAAAAATATTGTAGGCACTGAAGGTGAATGAACTCTTAACAATAATGGGAAGAAATTAATAGAATTTGCCGTATACAATGAGCTGAGAATTACTAACTTTTTTGAAATATCGAAATATTCACATGGACAGCACGTGTATCCGCCTCTCTAATTTATTACGTCCTTGCAAACAATAAGACTTGGATAAATATTAAGGATGTGAGAGTACTTAGAAGTTTTGATGTATCATTTGATCTATTCTTAGTAAGATCTCACATAATGCTACCAAAAAGATGGAAGAAAAACATCCTAAAGTCCAAACCAGAAATAGAAACATTTAAAGTTCACCTGTTACAATATTACACCATAAGACTTTTATACCAGTCAAGAATCAACAAGAAAAACCTAATTGATCCTATAAGTAACAACATAAACTACAAAATGTAGCTTGACTAGTTTCCCCTCCACAATATTTATACATGTTGTATTGTCTCTCATATCTATCTTTACTTTTCGTGGTAAGTAATGTTTTCATGGTTTTGTCAGCTGCTTCTAATATTTTATCCGCAATACGAATTTCGTATGTTAAGAACCTTCCATTTGGAAATGTTTGGTGCAATCAAATACAATGCAAGACTCACAAAAATAAATCTTTTTCAGAAGCAAAACGTTATTAAATGTATGCTTCCAATGGTAAAGTGTGCTTGAATTTCTCAAAATTTAAATTATTCTTAAATGGAAATGAAAAAAAAATTTGAACGTAACATGTTTACAAAGGGATATAATTGCACTCGTGGTATATAACGAAACTCGCTCCTATCGTCGTTCGTTTTCTTTAACCACTCAAGTAATTATACCCCTCTCCATTCACTCGTTTCGTTAATTACTGCTTGATATCGCCATTTCTCTTTCGTTCCTTATTCAATGTGTTAATACTTCAGTATCGAATGTACTGTAATACAGAGTTTTGCTTTTAGTCCTCTCTCTTTGTAATATGAAATTGTATGTGAGTGACGTACAAAGAAAATTCTTAAATTTAAATAGATTTTTTAAAATATCTGTTATAAAAGTGAAAAACTGTAGAGTAAACTGTACTGTGACATTTTGTGTGCGATGTATTTCAATGTAATGATTCAAACTAATATAAATGAAATAAGTTTGAAGGAGTGTAAAAGTATTTATATTATTTCTGATACCAAATGGATCTTGTAATTTAATGTTTCTCAATCCGATGGAAATTTTATGATATAAAAACGTATCATCGTGTTGCATTGTTATACTAATTTCACAATGTAATTCAACGTTTTCTTAGTTTGACGTAACATACGTACGAACGAATTAATTCATATAGTTGGAAAGACTCCTGTTTTGCCGCGATTCTCGCGTGTTACGCAAAGGTTGCTTCTGAATTGTACCGCCAAGCGACAAAAACAAATTTACTTACAAAACTATTTTAGTGTGATTACAAATCAATAAGTTGCTTTAGCTGGTATATGCCACCACTTTTTCTTTATACTTGCGTCAGTGCGGTCTTAACCATTATACTTTTCCGAGCACTATGGAAAATTAAAACAACTTTGGTTTGGGATTATTCATCAACATTTCCTTAAATCAACGTATCTTTCCATTCCTATTTTTCACATTTGCATCCTTCTCGATTGAGACTTATTACTTCAGATGCAGCTACCGTGGTACTCATCAGTTTTCCTCTCTGTGAAAACAGGTAAGTTCAGTTTTCTTAAATTTGTTATAGAATAAATATTAGAACTTTTATTTGTTGTTTAATATCACTAAAATTACACAGATTATTTTAATGACATTAATCAACTTGCAAACGTTACAATATTGCTTTATGTGAGATCTTATGAGGGATGTGCGTACAGCCACATGTCACATACCGTAACGTCTAAACAAGCTGTCATAACGACCAGCCCCTGTTGTTTTTGTTACGGAGTTCATGTTGATAAGCATACATTTACATATCACGTTGATTCTTGAACTGCTAGACAGCGGACATGAAACGAATCATCTCGCCGATGTGGGTCGGGAGACCATATTGTACTTTGTATTTACGGCCAAGCATATCTCTTGATCACATTACGCTTAGCCGTGCCTAAAAATCAACATTTTCTGTCAAATGGTCGAAAGTCGTCGCGATGAAGAGCCGATTGTCCACAATCTGCACAAAACGAATACAGATTCGCCTCTCTCACAGCCGACGAGTGTCCGCCCGACGCACAGCCTTCTCGCCGCTGCACCTCGCTCCCCCTCCCCCTCCCCCGCAGCGCGGCTGCGCGCGGCGCCTCCGCCTCCGTTGCCGATAATTACACAGATGCCCCCGAGCACCCGCGCGCCCGCCCAAGCGCCGCAGGTAAGGGCCAATTACCAGTGGCGGCGGTGGCGGCGGGGATGGGAATAGCGGCAGTAACGTTCTGTTGCAGTCGCTTAGAGGGAGCGGCGAGCGCGGGCGGGGGCGGAGGCTGCGGAGAATTGTGCGGTTGCCGAGACAAGGGAAGGAGTAGTGTAGGAGGGGGAAGAAGGTGGAATTCGCAGAGGGGTGGAGCGCGGGGGTGAGTAGTTCGGAGGCTGGTGGGGTGGATGATAACTTTTGGCCAGAGTGTGAGGAAGGGAACGTGGGTGGGCGTGCACTCTAGGGCCTGGGCGAGGGGGCGTAAGGATGAGGGGAGGGACCGGGTATGAGGGCGAGGCAAGGGCGTGAGCAGTGGCGTTAGAGAGAGGCGATTGCATCGGGGCATCGTCGCCGCCGGTGCGGTGTGGATGACGTGGGCGGGTAGGGCGCTGGGAGCTGCCAAACGGCGATGGGATGACGCTGAGAAAGTGGTGGGAAGCCGGCGGGGCCGCGCTGGGATGGCTTTGCGACCGCGGTGGGTTGGGGTAGTACAGTGGTGGGGCAGCGATGGGGCTGCGATGGGACGCCGGTGGGTCGGCGGTAGGATGGGAGGGAGATGAGACCTGCGGTGGGAAGATACTACAAAGGAGGGGGCTGCGGGGCACTGAGAGCGGCCGGAGCGGCCGGGGGTAATAGGCAGCTAGCGCTCGAGGCGGAGGGATGCGGGACGCGAAGGCAAGCCCCCCACCCCGGGACTCGTTGGGCGGGCGACCGCTCGCTCTGGCTCCGAAGCGAGCGCCTCCGCCTCCGCCCACGCGGCACGGGACGCAGCAGGATTGCAGGGCGGCGAACCCCATCGATGATCCCCATTCAGCCTCGCTGCGCTATGGTGATCCACACAGTTTGTGCGTTTGTTTCCACACCAATGTTGCGGTTAAGTGTGAGAGATTGACTAAATGTCAGACAAGAAATCCATGTATCAGTTTCGATATTATGTTTGGAAAGTGCTGTTCTCTTTTTGGAGATAATTCTTGGTAGTTTCATTAAACTATTT
>JAHLJT010002406.1:147885395-147993147 GCA_031308135.1 Acheta domesticus | reverse complement strand
AAGCATTCTGTATAGTTACATGATTGTCTCATCAATTCCAAGATCCAAAACATCAAGCGCGATAGCAGTGTTTTAGACCTACACAGCGCGATTTTGTAAACGGTGTTGCAAATGTTGTAGTGGGTTTTGGTAGGCCCAAATATTTCTATGAAGTGTCAAACTATTATTTTTGTTACATAATTTATTTTAAAAATATGCATTACCTCTAGAATAATCCTCAAATGTGTAAATCCTTTAATTTAATGGATAATTTTCATGAAAATGCATGTTTTATTCAGTACTAGAAGACATCAAAACACATTTTGTAAGAACTCACATCTGGGCAATAGAAAATTCTGCTTAATATTTGTTGTACGTACCATACTATTATAAAATTGACATAATGGAACGAACTCAGTGAGGTAAACAGAGATTGATTTAAAACGATTTAACTCATTATTGGAGTTTTCATCAGATACATTAAGATAGAATCTTGAAAATATTCGACGACTTTATTTAAATGGCAATAAAATACATTTTAATTAATCACTAAATGAAATTTATTAAAATAAGGGCGATATGTTAATAAGGTAGATGCAAGGTTTCCAGCAGAACAAATCATAATGAATAATTAAAAGGCATTTGATTACTATTTTGATTCTTTCTTCTACTTTTAAGATATCTTAGGTCGGTGAAAATGATGTTTTGTACTGTTCGTACACACTGATGGATGTAATGAAAATTATTTAAGTAATTTTTATTCAGGTAATAAATAAATTGAAGAGCTTGAGTCTGTAACAAGATAAGCAAATTCCAGATGAAAACTCCAACCGAGTTGAATTGATATAAACCAATATCTACCACATTGATTGTGTTCTAATGGTTCAGATTTTAAAATGTTTCATCTTGAGCACTGCTAACTGGCCTTTAGCGAACTATAAGGTAGCTGTTCTACTACACCACCACTGGCCTCTGGCGGAATGTATTAAGACCAATCTATTAGGTATCAGTTCTGCACTGCATACGTATCAAACAATTGTGTAGCTATGCCCTATTTTTGCTTGTACGGATGCACACAACAATTGATCCTGGTGAAGACAAAGTAAAACTACATCACCACTAGTGGCATAGAGCGAAAGTACGCGGAGATGCTACCTGGCGGTCCTCTTGGCAACTGACTACCCTTATTAAAAACCAATCATGTGGTTGCTAATGACCTAGCTGTTAATGCTATTTTAAAACGACCGAATAAAAAAAGTTCAACTACGGATAGTTGAAGTCAACGCCATCTTCAATTAAAGCCCACAACCGTGAAGTTAACGCCGTTTTTCTTTCCAGAGGGCGTTACGAAGCACACTGAATTGTTTATGCAGTTGGATTTTTAAGAGCTGCATAAGCATTTAAAAACGTGTTGTTTTTTTATCTTTTCCTGATCTGAGGTTCAGAACTCCTCAAAATGAAATATCAGCCCCACATTAAGTGAATAACATAAATGTGTGGGTGAATGGAATACGGATTTAACAGAAAGGAATGACAAGCAGTTTTTTTGTTTTGTATTAAAGACAGTTATAGAGTTGGATCCTTGTGAAAACATGCAAAAACTTGTTGACTGGAAGCTAGATTAAGAAATGACAAAAAAGATTATTGCTTCGAAATATTCAAAATAACTTGAAGCTTATATGCGTGTTCAGCTAGTTTTAATGAAAATTTGTCACAGTATGAAGTAGTTTTAACGACAGAATTTGGAAAATTAGTTCTGAGAACTTTTATGAGAGTAAGAATTTGTTCTCGTTGTTGTTGAAGTTCTCCAACTGAGAATTACTTCAGCAAGGAAAAAGCAACACAAAATATTTAAATTCCGTTATTTGAGATGTTAATATTTTATTAGTAAGAAAAATTAGCAAATATTTTATATGAAGTTTTGAAAATAATTTGTAGTACTGTGAAATAAAATATGAACAATCAACATCACCCTGGTTTTTATTTTCCCGTCTAAACACAAATTTTCTTCTCTCAATAATCCCTTCTACGTACATTCAGAATCTCGTTTTAATATTTGTAATTTTTATTCAGGTCAGCAGGTCTCAGTCAGGAACCTCTCCTCTTAGAGACAGCCGAAAAATAATGATGAATGAATAATAATCTACCAACATATTTAAATTATTAATTTCCGCATTTATGTTGTATTCATCTTTACGAAACTTTTGGACGTAACTACTTTTGGACGTAATAATAGGCAAGAAGAAAATGCAGAGAAATTATTCAGCGTATTTACAGACAAAAATAGTACTGTTTAATTTTGTAAGTGGATGTGACATGTGCGAAACGATTACGACTTTGTGGGAGAAAATATATTAATTTATATTATATATATATATATATATTATATATATATATATTATATATTATATACATATATTAATATTTATTTTCAGCCATTGAGTCTTTATTAATAGGAAAGTTTCCCTACGTAAACAACATTTTTACGATTGATAGTCAGTTACACTACAGACAGAAAAATACAGTTGCATGTACTATTATTATGATCAGAAGATTCTGAGAAAATATGTACAAAGTATTGATGAAAGTGATGTGAATTTCTCTCACACCGCTGTTATTTCTGACCTTCCACAAATTCAGTCATTTGATAAATAATTTAGGCAAAACAGTACACAAAGTATTTGAAAAAATATCAGGAAGTCAACGGTAGTTAAAGAGTGGTGTGTACAACAATTAATAGTGCATTTATTTTCGTAGAAGAGCCTTTAATTTATACTCTTAATAATTCTCCTTGGATAAGAAAACTGCGTTATCGGGCTGCAAATGGATAGAGTTAATAATCCGAAACCCAAACTCTCCACGCAATGCCCTAAACCACAGACCTTGAGTTGTGATCGCAGTATCTAGAGCGAAAATCAAATCTTTCAAGCGTAGAAATCGCTTGGTACGAGTACCTTCGAAGACAACAAGAAGAATGCAGAAGTAGGAAAGCTCTGTGGTGAAGCCGAATGCAGTGAGGCAAGGACAAGATCTGAGTCTGCTCCGTCAAAGGCAACGTAAGACGCGGAAAAGGAAGCGAGGAAAGGGCGGCGAAGGACGCCAAGCCCCTGGGAGAGCGTAGGAGGACGAAGAGAAGGAGGCGGAGAAGGAGAAAGAAAGTGGGGGCGAAGGGGCGGGGTGGAGCGTGCAGGCGAGGGCGATGGCGGGCGAGCGGGGGCGGGGCGGGGCGGGGGCGGACGGGTGGGACGCAGGCTGATGGGAGCGGGGCGGGGGCGTGGCGGGGGCGGGGCGGGGGCGGGGCGTGGCGGGGGCGTGGCGGGGGCGGGCGGCGGCGGGGCGGGGGCGGGGGCGGGGCCGGAGTGGGTAGGGCGCGCGGACGGAAGGGGGAGGCGGGCCGGCGCGCCCTCCGCCGCAAAGACAAGGACTTCAGAAGCTCTACTCAGGCGATTGAGCAAGTGAGCAGTTAGTAGCGCCATTGGGAGCGCTTGGGTTGACGGTGCTGGGCTAGGCACTTCGGAAGTTAGAGCTAATGTCGGGATCGTGATGAACTTCACAAGAAGAACTAGAACGACGGGAGTGAGAAGGATGGTGACGGAGACAACCTTAAACACTTGGCAAATGCTTAATGAAGCAATTGTTAATAGTTGGAGCGAATTATTAATTTTAAGTAGAAAGAATACGATGTTATCGGTTACAAGAAACGGGTTCTTGTAACCGAAACCTATCAAATACGTTTTATATCAAGATATACTTTTTAATATCGCTTTTTTTCAATATATTTATTCTGCAACCGGCAAACCCTCTCCGTCGTCGGCCATGATCACTCGAACATTTCGATCTCAAAGCACGGTCGCCAGACGCAACCGTCACTCCCCTCTCAGAACCGGAAGCCATTGCAAATGACCTTCTATGCACGTAGTTTGTGCGTCCACTGACCACGAGTTACCGGCGCTGCACCAAATATAAGTTGAGGCAACTCGAAGTCGTTGCAGAGTGGCGCGATTACCTGTACCTTCCTGGACACTGTTGATTCGGTCATTCACTACGTGAATTTAAAAAATCTATCATGAAGGGTAGTCAATTTAAAACTTACACAATCAGGATCCCTTGAGGGGTCAGGGAGTGGGAAACGTTAAGCGAATTGGATAAATGAATTCGGTAAATTCGCGAATTTCTATTCAAATTAAAAAACATAAGAATGTAACAAACACAAATGAACACTCAATGATACCCATAAATCGTATGAACAGAATCCGCACAATTCGTGGTGCCTTCCAGTAACAATTGAGTATCTTAACAGATTATAATCATATCTGTATTTAGATTTGATAACTTTTTTAACAAGGTTTTTTGTAATTAATGTGTTTTTTGGGTTTTTATATTTTTTTCTATTTTTGAGTAATTGTATTGATTTGACCATTTCATTGATTAATGATTTCATAGCGTTATACTGGCGTACAATTAAGTTTCCATAATAGAATGCTATTAAAAGTCATGGTTTTTGAAAACTCATTGTAACACATGACCTGTGAACATGTAATGTAAATACACTAAAAGTTTTGTTAGTTTTATGTTGTTTTTTGTAATTAATGTGTTTTGTAATTTCTGTTTTTGTAATTTTTTATGTTTTTAGTAACTGTATTGATCTGACTGTTTCATTGATTAATAAGGTACATAATTGTATAATGACGTATAATTGAGGTTAAAGCCAATAAAATAAATATAAATAAATAAAAATATAATAATCAAATCTGTAACATTAATCCCGTGAGTATAGGGCACCTTATGTCTACATCCACATTTCCTATGGTGCATCTTTCTTTCTACTAAAAGTTTCCCATTAACATGAGCTTATTAATGTATGACCTTTGACAATAATACTTAATTTTTACCATGAAATTACAATTTACTAACATTTCCTAATCATATTTCATTCAGCAATATTTTCCTTTCCAGATACTTGTCCTTAACTGCCAACTTTAATTCCAAGAATGAATAACTGAAATACTTTTCATTTTACAATAATTTTAGATCATTCACACACAATTTAGGATTACTATTAATTCACTTATTTTACAATGATACAAAATTCCTTTACTGTTTCTTCAAGAGACTCTTTAATACAGAACTATCACTCTGTTCTACTGTTCTTCAATTGAGATTTTATACTCTTATGTCTCTATACGTGGCTGATTTCTATTTGACCTCAGTTCCTGTCTTCTCCTTTCAATAAATTCTGTAGGTAATGGTGTCGATCATCCTTGTGGATGGCTGGTCATGCTATGTTTTAGCGCCTCGACTCCTTACAGTCGTTCTCTCGTACATGATACTGCTGGTCTGTAGATCCGGTAGTTCAACGTGCCCTGCTCACTCCGCTGGAGTAATCAACATATGAACTACGGAATTGTTTGCTCGTACTCGAAGTACAAGTGAATGAACACAAAAGTAAATCCGAAAATAAAGAATGCTGAAAAGCTAATTCCCTCGTATTAGCACGGTATTTTTTCTATGCTATTTACAAGAAAATCTGGGAAACTATCACTTTCACATACGAAACTTAATATTAAAATTCAGGGATTATCTAGCGCTTTGAGCTTCCTAATAAGACAACATTTGTGGCACCTCCAATCCCTTTATCTGTAACGGCCGATTACAGCAACATTTTCGTACAGGACCTTTCCTCGGGTAGGCAGCAGAAATAAGTGGGCCGAACTTGGTTTTGGGTGCATCCACTTTCCCTCTTTCTCCTCTCTCTTGTGCTATTCTTGTGGTCGGTCTACCTCCCCTTCTTCGCCGCTAGGCGACGGATGTTCAGTGACTCACCTCTGTGTTCAGAAGCGTGGCTTCAAATGGTCTGTGGCCGAAAATGTAATGCGTACCAACCTACCACAGGCTGGTGTCACAATACATAGAACAAAACGTATATTTTCATCGGAACACGTGTGAAAAAGTCACCCTGTGGTCATCCTTCTTACAATGTAATTAAAATCTATAACAAATATAATGGCTTGAAGCTTTTCATTTCTACAGTTTCTGTTACTATTGGTATTTTTAGATACTAGCGTACCCATGCGAGAACTCTCGCATGTTAAACTCCATCCTTTCCCTATTCCTTTGTCTATCCTTCCAATTAAGAAGGAAAGTTGTTAATGAAACGTGTTTATTTGTTTGGAAATGTATGAATGTAACTTATAATGAACTTACAGAATATCAAACAAAAATAATAAGACAATTTATGTTGGAAACAAATTTTCAATAAAGATTTATTCAGCATTATAGAGAGATGTTCTTGGAAAAATTCATACTTCTTTAAAAACAACATTTGTAGAAATTATTTACTCTATCTCGAGAGTTTGCTTTTCGCTTCCTTTTATCGTCACAAAAATATTAGAAAAGGTTTTTAGTCTTGAGAAGGCCTCGTAAAGTAGTGCAAAAATACCGGATCGGGCAAGTACAACCCTACTCTTTGCAATATTATTTAACTTTCCTTGATTTGTCATGTGGAACAGGGGAGGTTTTGGAGAGGCAGGGTACCAGTTTGCTGGGGTGCGAAAATTGGAAAATTATTTGTATACTAAAGTGTATTGGGTTATTTTCTGCATTCTAATGCACCTCAAGAAAAGCAATTCCGAGCCAAAAAATAATCAAAATAATATTTTCACTTTTGAGTACTAAATACTATTTGGTACCATTAGAAACATTTTAGTAGGCTTAGACTTCACATCGGTACATGGAAATGTTGCTCAAACGATGTTTTCGTATTGAATATAACGAACCGACACTTTCAAGTTTAATATCACACGGTGTATTATTTACAATATGAGTTTGCAGCTGGGCGTTGATGTACATGCTTGCAGATACCGCCAACATTTAAATCGTGCGTTTGGACTGCGATCGTTGGCAGTGTCAAGTGACTTACACTTGGGTTTTTATATCTTGGCGTGTGGGGGCTTGTCTTCACAATGGAATATCCACACGGCCTTTCGTGTGGAATATCACACGGCCCTCCGTCGTGCCAGTTAGAAGTCGCATGATCGCCAGCACTGCTCGATACAGTCGCGCTGAGGCGACTCCTAGCGGCACGACCGAGAACGACGCGAAATACCGTGAGATATTCCATCGCGAAGACAAGTCCCCACATGCCAAGAAATAAAAACCCAAGTATACGCTATTCTTTCTACAATTTTAAATTTAGTTGCTTTTTAAATTAATTCACATAGTATTGTACGGCTACCGCGTTTTGATTTTTATTTTTCATTTATTTCATGCTATTTTACTTTAGCTAATTTAACAATTTTGTTCTTTGTAATGTGTCATAGCACAAGTTTTCCCCTAGTACTTCCGCGTATCCATGCGAGAATTCTCGCATCTTAAACCCCAAACTCATCCCATCTATTTACATTCTAAGAGGGAAATTTGTTAACGAGTCATGTTTAATTGTTGAAAAATGTATAAAGGTAACTTGCAAGTACTAACACAATATCAAATAAAAATAAAAATGCAATTGAAGTTTAAAAGAAGTTTTCAACTAAGATTTATTTAGTATTATGGAGAGTTTTCTTGAAACAATTCACACTTCCTTACAGACAACATTTGAAGTAATTATTCAATATTTTTTGACAATTAGCTTTTATCTTTTCGTGATAGCCACAAAAAAGTCAGCTTTTGACTTTGAGAAAGCTACGTGTCTGGGCCGGCAGACTTGAAAATTTCAATGAATCACTGCTGGTAACGAAAATACTGGTAATGGTAAAACACAAACACAGTCTTCACTCTTCACTGTATCACATCCCTCCACAATTAGATACACAGCACTTACGACCACGGCAAAACATTAATTGAATGGTTTCACTACACGCATAAAACACATCTTCATAGGTATCAAGCAATTATAATAATACTTCTAGTTGTTGCTGGAGAGCAAATCTTGAATTGCAAATAAACCTCGTCAGACTGCACAAACATCGGTGTATACAGAAAGCGTAAATATACGATTGAGGAATCTAAACCTTCTAGGCATGTCATCACAAAAATGGCTACGAACAACAAGGGTTGAAATATTGAGGTGGCCTTGATAGTATTGAAGCGCGGAACGAACAAATTAGTTGAATGTCGAGAAATGTCTCATCTTGTAGATTATTGTGTGAAAAACGTTTCTTTGAAGCCTTTGGCCTCAAAATTTGAGTTTTTAAGGCCCTAGAACGCTTTGTTTAAAAGTTATTTGACGAAAACTTTGGAAAGTGTTGCGGGTTGCATTGACTTGAATATTTAGATGTGCTTTTTTAAACAAATCTTTCATAATTTTAAGTCAAAGTGCAATTCGTCACGTCTCCGTCAAATTCTCTTTCTTTAGAGACCTCATTTATTAAGATTGGATGCAGTGTGAGAGCCGCAACGGAAAGGTATACTATTGAAATAATACAGGAGACGATTGATGGATGGAGATGATGGAGAACTTCATTACTAACGTCATACGGTGCAATAGTTGCATTAGTTAGATCCCCATTACTTATAAGATAATTTTGTAGTTCTCGTTGGGCAATAGTACATTGCGATATCCATTTCTTCTATAATTTAATTATTGCACCTCTTCTTTCGAATGGACATATGAAAACTTTCTGGTGTATGTAATATATCATTTCGAATACCTATAGGTAGGGACAATACCTCTTAGTCTCACGTAGCATGACATTACCAACCTGCCTCTCAGCATATCGTAGCTTGACGTTAAATTCATCTTCTCCAACACATTTTACCTTGCCTTTATTCCTAGTACATAGACAGTGCCTAGTATATAGACATGTTTTCAAGTAATTGATACATTTGCTTCCATAATTTTTTTTCTGTGTACATGTCACTTGCTGGTGTACATTTGATTTATTGCGCCACGAAAGTAAATAATATACTCGCATGTAATGAAATCTCATAACGTCTGTTATTGCAGATTGGTCTTTTATCATTGTGATTAATTACAGGATGCGCATATTGCTGTACTTTGTGCATGAGGACACATTTTTCACTGCGAATGGCAGTCATCAAATATTTATTCGTAAAATCAGCGCACAGCTCATTAGATGTTACCGACGCACCATTCGTATAATTTTCCGCAGAGCAGTTTGCAAATGAAGAGCGCAGCTCAACGTCCACCGTTTGATCCCCGGCTGCAGCGCGGGTCCATTCTGTACGACGCCTGCCGCGCTCGCGCGTGTGTTGAAGCGTTAACGATTTTGTCGGAGAGCAACGCTCGACCAAGCATTAAATATTAAAATGCTGGAGCCGCCCCCTCCCCTCCCTTCCCTTCCCGTGCCGCGGCGCGGAGGGGCGGGGAGAGGGTAATGCGGCGCGATCCTATCATCCGCGCCCCAGCGGTGACGCTCGGTCGCGGAACGGGAGGGGAGGGGGGAGGGAGGGGAGGGTCTTGGGGCAATCACGGGCGATGCGGGACACTGCGGTCCACCTTGCGCCCAGTCGGCTGCCTCTCGCTCTGCGTCACACAAACGACAGAGGCAGGAAAGAGAGCCATCTTTCTTGTAGGCGTAGCAATTTTTATCATGAGAATGTAAAAGAACACAACGTCATTTTAGGGAATTGTAGTTACGGGCGTAAGATGTCATTTTTTTAGGTGCGATTTTTGTAACTTTGCCCCTCAAGGCCCAACTTTGCCCTTCACGAGGGAATATGTCACGGTATTTCGCGTCTTTCTCAAACTTGCCGCTAGATATCGCATGATCGCGACCATATCAAGCATTGTTTGCAATTATGCGACATCTTCTGGCACGAGCAAGAAAGACGCGAAATGCTGTGACATATTCCCCCGCGAAGACGGGCCTTGAGGGACAAAGTTACAAAAATCGCACTTTAACTCTAATGATCACGTGCCTTACGACACTATACAAACAAAAAAAACAACTTTTAGATGGGCTTTAGCCATTGCAACATTGTGTTATGCATTATAACAAAAGAAGCATTTCGAGCACTTAACAAAGAAGTTGCATAATGTATCAAATATTCTAGACAATAGATCAGAAAATTGAGTTACGATGCCAATCTAGAGTAAATAAAAAAATCGTCATCCTACAATAAGTTTAAGATTTTTTGGCCTTGTACAATGACTTTTCAGTCAGATTTATTTTTATTTGTTCAATTATTTTCAATATAAAGGCATAAGCTATGTCAAGATATCATTTCAACTTCGTTTTCGAGAATTCTTTACCTGTTATCTTTCCAACATTTTCCCTTAATTCTTACTAGAGTTGATACTGATTAGGATTAATTTTAACTGCCTCTCACACGAGAATCAGTTTATCATCGTTAGAAAAAAACACACCCGTTCCCGTTTACCGGCGGTTATTTTGCCGTTTGTAAGGTGGCCTTAGAGGCTCCTACAGAAGTGCACCATCAATTTTGTGGATAAAGTCGCATCTTAGGCTACGGTAAGACGTTATAACTTCAAGGACAGTCACATGACGGTTAATGCATAATGACGCAAGACGGTTGGTGCAATCCTGAAGATTTATGGGTGGCGTTAAATCTCCGTAATTCAACATCCCTAAACAAAACGTGGTGATCTACTGATCAATAAATTATTTCTTAAGGGGCGAAAAGCGCACCAATTAGTATTTTGAGTACTCAATAATGTTTTTAAACTAATATACAAGGACAATAACAAATGCATCAAGATGTGTTACCAACAAATAACTACATAAAAAATTTAACCTAGAGCAATTAGACCATCACATCACATGCCTCTCCTCAAACTTGTATAGAAATCCTTTGCAAATGCCATCGCTATCCCAATTCACGCTGTGCAGAAACCTAATCCACAATACAATAATAGGATACAAATATCCATTTCATCTCTTCCTCAAATTGTTGTCCGGAATTGAATAAACAGAGGTGCCTCAATAGGTTTCCTCAACCCTTGTATTGGTTGTACTTAATTAATTATAATTTAGTTTTAAGCCACCAATGCATGTGACAAAGTTGTAAGAAAGGAATCGTGTAATGCTACTGAAATGTAACATTAAAAAAATATATTTACGATTTTGAGCTGCGAATTTTCCTCATGCGTTAAATATCACTGAGTTTATGGCTCATGCTGGAGCAAAATCATAGCATTTGGCATCCAATGGATCACTCACAAGCGGAGGCCGGAGGAGCTTTGAAATTTAAAGCGTGCTACCTTTGCTTCCCATTCCTTCCCTTAATGCGAATTGAGATTACTGTGATATACCAAAAGACCCCGCGGTATTTGGCATGAAAATAATTGTATCAAGCCTGCCATTACGAGGAGAACTTACATATTTGGGACTTTCGGGATGCAAGTGAGCGGTCGAGTTGGTTGACTGAGTGAACCACTTACCATTTTTTGTTCCAAGAATCTAATCGCTCATTGTTGCGCAAATGAAACTTTGAGTATCTTTTAACTGCATTGTGAACATACTCCAGTAGACTCAGTGTTGTATGAATAGACTTTTCAAGAGCGCAGAAGCGTTGTATTTGTAAGTAAAATTATTTTCATTGCTGCGTACGTTGGTTGACGGAGATCGCCAAGCGACCGGTAATGTAAGTATAATTTACGTTCTGTCCAATAGTTAGTTCTTTACAACACATACGCACACTTACTCATATAACAATATTTAAAAAGACACTGAATTTTACTGAGAATTACATCACTCACAAGTGGTTGATAAAGCTATTCAACATTTTTATAGGGCATAATAGAGCCATTCCACGTCAAATCGCACAAAAAAGACCAAAATTTGACCTTCATATTTTTATTTTTTTCTATTTGTTATATGAATCAAATAAGTGAACACGTGTATTTTTATTTTTTTCTAACTTTATTATTTTCGGAAATATTGTATAATGAAATTTGCTAAAAATGACGCGCATCACTAACTTAAAAATATCATACATTTGAATACACCAATTATAGAAATTCCGTTCATATTCCATTCGAAACTTAAAAACATGTTTAATTTTTAAGATTTTGCAAAATATTTAATTTTTTGAATTTTCAATTTTTTTTCAAAAACTGAAATTTTGAAAATTGAATATTTTTGTAAACTCGATAAGCTAAAAATTTTTAAAAAATATTTATAAACGCACTAGAGTATTGATAATAAGTCCAGAAAAAATCAAAGTGGGATCTCGGTAACTTTAAAAGATATTAATATTTTACGAACCAGTGTGTAATAGATTGCTGGAATAGACACGTTTTTTGCGTTACTGGTCGTCGGTTTCTTTGGATGAAGCAGTAATTTCAGTACTTCTTGAGGTGGTGAAACTTCATGATTGAATTTATAAATAATAATATTTATGTGTATTAATATACATATAAATAATATTAATATATTTATAAATAATTTATAAATAATTAAATGACAGATTCTTACCGAATTTACTTCAGTTCTGAACAAAATTCTATTTTCTTCAGCCAACGTTTTACACACTTTTATCATGCGTTCGGTTGCTGCAAAAAGTCATTTGCATGTCCAACTTTCATTATTGCATGTCCACTAATTTCATTGCATGTCCAACTTTCAAAACTTATCAAAATTTAAATTTTCAACGTCATGTCATCTGTTGAGTGAAAGTAATCGATAAGTTACCAAATAGTATCTTTGTCTGATTTTTCGATGGACATCGAAGGATTTTCAATGTGAAAAAAATTATCTGTGTTGGCACTTTGTACTTTCGAAAATTTCTCATGGGGATGCCATTTTGTTCCAATTTTCTTTTCGTGGAGGGGGTTTCTCCTATTGGAATTAAACTCATGTTTATCTTCTCTTTATTCATTTCGCAGACACTTGACGAACTATCTGAAGAGCTTAAATTGTCACTTCCTTGATTTCCACTTTTTTCACTGGACCTTCCGCTACTTTCGTTAATGCCACGGGAGCCACTGATCTCGATGCTATCTTCATTAAGAAAAGGCCGTTTTGGAAGCCGATTCCCTTTCTTCCGAAATGAATTACAAATTCGCCAATCTAATGACTCCTGTAAATTCACCAGCAAATCGTGGTTTACGCATCTTAGGAGATTTTCTTTTTTAAAAATCGTGATCAGAAAGTTTAAATGGATTGAAACATCTATCTCATACGCTGAACGCCACTCTTGTTGCACAGTGTACACACGATTCGTAGAACAGATACTAGCACTCTTGTCTTTATAAGTATTGCGTATTGCGACTAATGTTGAGAAAATTTTACCATGTCCCTCGACAAGTGGTCGATTGTACTTCACGAGCAAGGTCAGGAGGGCATCCCGTCCCTAGGACGCAAAGGGACTCGCAGTAAAATTCGTTTCGCTGACACGAGGAAAAGCATTCGTTTTGCTGTCACCCATCCCTTCTGGAGAAAGAGTGAACATAAATTTACTAATGTTTCTTGAAATCCAAATCAGGCAGAGGGCCATTCTTTTTATTGTTCGTCGGCATAAGTATCCAAGACTGATCGAACACAATTCGTTTGTGCAGGGGCAGGAACCACGCACCCGAATACTATAATTACAATTTTTTTATCTATACGTGTTGAGTGCCTAATTTTTTCTTGTTATGTTTTGTAGAAAATTGAAGAAGAAATATGCCTATTTTTTCAAATTTTAATCTGAGAGAGTTCGTAAAGAAATTTTCGTGTTTTAAAAATAATTACAAATTTTTAATGAAATATTTATTTTTTGAGAAAGTAATTTACAGATTAATAAAATACACATATCAAAAAATTAAACGAAACAAACCAGTAATTTTTATGTCAAGTAAATTCAGAGCGTCAGTTAATCATATTTTGCAAAGTACGCGTAAATTTCAAAATTTAACTACACAAATAAACAATTTTCAGGTAAATAAAGAAACACACATCTTTTTCTGATGTCCAAAATGAATGCCATATATTGGTGTCATTTATTTTTGTTAAATAGTCGTGTCAATTCGAGTGCGATTTGACGTGGAATGGCTCGTATTTCAATTCGTTTCGCTCTCACCCATAAGAACATGACCCACAAATCACCCAGGATGTTACCCACAAAAATATGTATGACACAATGTCATACATTCTGGGGGCAGAGTGAAAATCTGAAATACTTATAACTCTTGAAACCCTTATCAGGCAGACGGTCATTCTTGTTTTAGTTCTTCAGCACTTGCATCAAAGACTGGCCGAACACAATTCGTTAGTGCATGGGTAGGCAGAGCGCGCCCTCATACTTAGAATTGATTTTCTTAGAACTGTATGTGTGGAGTGCCCACTTTTTTTCTTGTTGTATTTTATAGAAAATTGAACAAGGAACACGCCTATATTTTTTCAAATTTTTATCTCATCGAGTTTATATAGAAATTTTACTTTTTTTGAAAAAAATACATTTTTGAAAATGAAAAAAACTTTTTTTTAAAATTTATTTACAGAGGAATAAAATACATATTTCAAAGCATTAAATGACACAACCCAGAAATTTTTATATTTAGTACATTCAGTAATCATTTAGTAATTGATCTTATTTTGTGAAGTACCTGTAAATTCCAAAATTTAATATAGCCATAACTACACAAATAATCAATTTTCAGGCAAATAAAAAAATACGTGTCCCTTTTTTTGATGTCCAGACTTCAGAAAAAAAATATCGTAAATTTTAAAAAATGTCGTGTCAACTCCTGTGCGATTTGACGTGGAATGGCTCAATATAAAGAATGTATTGATGAGAATGAAATCGAAAGTCTTTTATTCGGGATTCCTGCGATGCAGTTGATGCAGATGATGAATTCGATTGGTCAGATGGCGAGGACGAAGGAATACATTGTACATAGATTGGCAGAGACAATCATGGGATCAAATCGGAATATAACTTTCGATAATTGGTGTACCAGCTGTCCAATGATACTTTTTCTTTTACACAAGAAACTGGCATGCATTAGGACTCTAAAGAAAAACAAGACAGAAATACCTCCACAATTCCTTGCAAAGAGAGCGAGTGTACCTCATTCATCCCTATTTAGCGATCAAAAATAAGTCACAATAGTATCGTATAGTATAAAAAAAATCAGTTATATTGCTATCTATCATACACAACGACGCCATTCTTGATGAACAAACGAAAAAACAGAAATTGTTTTGGATTACGATATGCCAAAGGGAGGTGTCGACATTGTCGGCCAAATGTGTAGCAAATATTCTGTTGCGAGAGTAACCAGAGGGTGGACCATGGCTGTATGATTTGCATTGTTCAACATATCTGGAATCAATGCCTAAATTTTTTTAACCCAATCCAGCAAATCCAAAGAGAAACAAAGGATATTTTTAAAACAGCTTTCAAAGATACTAATGATAAGCCATCTCAGAAACCGATCCTAAATTCGAACATTACCAATTGACATCAAAACATTTTTGCTGACATTTAAAACCGAAAATCACGAAATTCAAGAGAAACCCCCAATCCAAAGAAGGAGCCTATGCACAATCTTCACAAGCAAAGTAAATACTGTAACTTCATGCTATTAGATGCTGCAAGTACCGTTGTTTGTTGTTGTTTTGGTTGCAAATAACATTCTTCCGTTGTTTGCCAAAATTGTTTGAATACTAATTTGATTAATACACAAGAGAAAAATGAGTAAAATGTTTAAGCACTTAAAAATGAAATAATATGGTTTCAAGTTGAAAAACAGATTTTTTATTCCATTCTCCATGGGACATTTTGAAAAATTTTAAAAAGAAATTGAAAATGTCCCATGGGCTTCATGTAAAGTACCCCCAAAATTAGAATATTGGTTTCAAATTCAAGAGGCAACAACATAAACCATATCGATCGGGGAATATCAGTTTTGAAGAAAATTGGCTGAACGGTTTCGTCGCCAGCGTAGTTTACAGACGGACGGAAAGACGTTTTGGCGTCAATCGATTTTGCGGTATCAAGGAACCATAAAACATGGATTCTGGCTACACAACGTGTTATAGGATTTTTTAATTAATTTACCAATTGGATTTATCCACTTTTTCGTTTCCAGGGCCCTGTAATAAGAGTTTTCAGCCGAAAATTCGTCGTTTTTTTCGCGCACTATTATATAACTTTCTGTTCTGAAGAAGTTCCTTCTTAAGCGCGAGAAAGTAAAAATAGAATATGATATAGTATACGTTAAAAATACAGGTATTATAATACAGAATTTTCACGCGTAAATTTTAAAATAGTATATGAATAAAGTCATTTTTATAAAGTAAATTGTATAGATAATTTTGAGCATATGCACAAAAACCAACTGCTGTAATAGTCAATGTTATAATAATGGTACTACAAAAATAATACTGAACTAAAGAAAGAAAACAATTAGTCACCAAACGTAGTAAAGCAAGTGTGCATTTTTACATAATTAGAGAAACGTGCCCACACATTTACTTGCTTCTGAAGCATGTCCTTGCGGCCTACTGATATATCCTTCCGGTTATACCGGCTATCGCCGCATTAGTAAGCATTGTAGTCACAAAGCACATAACATCATAAATGGCAGGAGTTAAACCGCGCCTTCGTGCTCGTGGTCGGCCTGATGTCATTCCGCATGTGACGTCACGTCGTCCCACACAAACAACTCCTCCACTTGCGCCATCCGCCTCCGCGCCTCCCGCCGCACTGGGCTGCGGGCGGTTCCAGAGGCGGCCACGGCGCAGCGCTGCGAAGACGCCCTCACTCCCCCACCCATCACGCTCGCGCGCTGCTAACCAGAGGCAGGTTCAGAATGGCTTAGGAGCCCTGCCCTCAACAGAAGCCAACATCTTGTAATTTAACACAATTTCGTAAGTCAAAAGCAGAATCAATAAGCCCCGTCATTAATGGATTCGTGCATATTTCACGCACACTACTTACGTAGAGTAAAAAAATGCAATTTTGCAGCTAAGATTTTTACGGCAATGGAGGGGGCAATAATAAGGAAACACAAACGCGCTCGGTCCTGGTACGTTTGATAAGGTACTACTCCGGAATCCAGTTGGTACGGACCGCAGATATGAAGGAAAACTACCGATTAGAACAGCAGAGCGCCACAATTCTCCTCCAGACAGTGTTTGAATTCAACCTATTACTTTCTCGTATACGTACGTATATATGGAGTAATATACGTAGTATAGGGAAAGTTATGTAATGCTGCGGAAAATTGATTTCGAGATTTCAACGGAAATACACGTTTTGGTGTCCCTTGATACCGAAAAAGTGTTGTTTCTTTTTCAAAACGTCTGTCTCTCTATCCCTCCGTTCGTCCTTCAGTCTGTGAACAACACTAGCTCCTAAACTTTATGATTCCTTCCAAAACGAATATTCCCCGGTCGATCTGGTTCCTCTCAAGGCGCCGCCATATTTCAGGGTACTTTACATGAAGCCCCCGGATATTTCCAAACTTTTTTCAAAAAGTTTCCTTAAATTTCTTGTAAGAATAGAGTAAAATACCCTTATTAAGATGGTATACGCCCGATTTTAACGGTTAACTCTGGATTTTCGAAAATTGCAAAAATTTGAATGTTTTTCGGCATCTTCCTACAAATACAAAATTGAAGATAGAGATTTTTCCTGCAAATAAAATTTGTTCTCCAGAGTGAGTTCTTTCTTTACGGTCATGTACATTTTTTTTGAAAACTTTAGTAGTTTTCTAGCAATATTGCGCGCAATGTTTACAATTTTAAAAAATTACAAAAACAAGATTTTTTCAAAAAGTCTCCAAATTGTTTCTTTAAACATTTGATAGGTATAATGCCAAATGTACTCTATGAGATGACATAAACACCATATTGTCCTATTCTTTTGTTTTTTCAAAAATTCCAAAAATGTAATTTTTTTGAGTTGTCTCCCACGTCGGTAATATCTACATTAGTGGCGATTTGTTCATATTATTATATTTTCGAGTTCATGTGCTTTAAATAATGTCAAGTAAAGTTTCTCGAGAATTCAACCGTTTTCTGTGAAAACTAGCTCAAATTTCTGCCTACTCAGAAACGATCAAACGCTATTTTCTCAAAAATTGCTTCAAATTTTTTCTTCAAACGTTTCGAACGGATAGTGCTAATTGCACTCGTTAATACTACGTAAAGTGCAACTTAGGGCATTTTTTGTTGTTTCAAAAATTACACTTTTTTTTAATATCTCACAACTTCAATATTCACATTACCTTCTTAACACTATTGTATTTGGAAGTTAATGTGCTACAAATGACATCTAAAGAAAAGTTTCGAAACCTCAAAAAAATTCTGTAAAAATAGCTTACAATTTCGCGTTTTTAGTAGAACTTAAAAGCCATTTTCTTAAACACGGCTCCAAATTTTTCGAAGAAAATTTGCCATTTAGGACGAAGTTTTAGTGTTCTTTAATATTCTAAAATTAACATTTGCGTTCTTCTATTAGGAAATCGAAAAATTAAGAAAATGACAAAAAATGTACTTTGGACGGCGATAAATGGCAGCTGGCATGAGTATGTGGCAGTTACAAATAGCTAGCCCAGACCCAATAAAATAGAAAACTAATACGGGAGTGTATTAGTGCACTAGTGTGCGATTCTGTAGCACCACTACGAACGGTATTGCCTTGGAATTTATTGCATATTAAGAAATTGAAGTGAATACGAAGAAAACCGGAACAATGAGTAATGCTAGAGAATGAACACACATTCAACTTTCCACATTTACGTTCTAAAGGGTGCAAATATCGATTTTCAAATTAATGTGATTAGCAACGTGTTCTTATTAAACTTAAATAACACCTTACTCATATAAATATACAAACGGTAGCCTTTTAATCTTTTTTATAGATTCGCCGGCAAAGTGATTAATAGAGCAATTGCAGAAGTATAAGTAAACACAAATGAGACAAGAGTTTGAGGAGTTTTAATCTCTTGGAGGATAAAAATATGGAAGTGTTAAGCAAATCCAGGGAATCAAATGTAACTTGTTTTTACGACAGAATTTTAGGAACTAATAGAGATTCATCATACCAGCGAATAACGCTGAAGAAAAGCTTATAGGTGATTTTGTGCGTATTAGCAAAAAAAGCACACAAAATTTAGCTGTGCTAAATTCTTACTATTCGCATCATCCATACATGCAATTATTTTTTACAGGGTTTACAGTTTTGAAATTGCAATATTGGCAGTTCATGTCCCGTATGAAGGTAACGTACATGGTCATTGGGTGTTGGGAAGTTTTGAACGGGAATATAACATTATTAGCTACTACGATTCATTGGTATGCTCAATGCCAGATACTGTAAGAACGTATTTGCACAAAGCTTTGCAAGACATTTAGAAAATTTTATATTATATTCATATATATGAAATACATATTATCCATACCATTAATATTGTATTTTTATATTATTTCATTTATACACTACATATAAGCCCTCTTTGGTTTGCACGCTCGCTCGCTTTCCACGGTGCAAACCCGGGTTTGATTGCCAGCAGGAACAAAATTATAACTGTGCGCTTTCCTTACAAATTCCTAGTATCTATTGCTGCGTGACTATGAGAAAGCCCACCCTAAGGATATGTACGGTGGAGGAATGTCTTCATGCTAATCACACGAAACCCTTATCCCATGGCCGAGAGGCTGGGCTCCCGCTGGTCGGTGAAAGCCCCTAGCGGGCTGTCGAGCCAAGGATCAGGACTTTCCATTTAGTAGGTATGTATAGTTTTTACATGATTTTTTTTCAAATAGTAGCTGCATTGATTTTTATATACTCACAAGTTTTATTTATTATTTTACACATCCACACTATTTGGGGGATGGAAGTAGTCTTAATGTAGCATTGGTGAATTTCCTCCTTTGAAAATATACACAATTTCTCATGAGTGGTTGTCTTATGACACATTTTTGGGAAAGTTTTATTTCGCAATTTAAAATAGGCAACACCCTACTCACGACAAATTCCTTTTTATATTTTGAAAGAGCAATGTAGGGATTTAATATGGATCATGTGAATGGAAGACTATTTACCAGTCATTACTATTTCATTATATACACTGTATAAAAGTGTGCTTCTTATTGATTTTTTCGACATGTGAACCCAATGTTTATTTATTTTCAATAACCCCTTTAACTTAAATGATTTTATACAGATGATTATATTCATAGTCATTGACGAATGATTTTCTCCATCATTTACTGCCTTTTAAAGACTTTAAAGACGTTTAGTTTTTCTTTGTTCACTATTGCCTGAATTTCGAAACAATACACTGGTGAATCTTGTTCGCACTGCAGAAAATGTTTAATTGAAGGAATAAATTGAAAATGAAAGATAATCATCCTTGTGAGTCTCGCTGACATCTGTTAATTCTACGTGAAATACTAACTTGCCAACCTTCTAATATAACGCATATACAATACTATTGTCGAGTGAACATATTTGTGAAGCAATGTCAGTGAGTAATGAGAAACTAATGTTATCGTCCAACATTTGTATTTCATGTCGTACGAACATCACACATGTTCCAGTGGCAATACACTAAGTAGGTACACATGTCAGAAACAGTACCGTATTCACTGTGAAGTAAATATCTTTGTGGCGTGAGGTTTACATTAATAGAGATAAATAATGCTGTTATTTTATCGTTTATATTGCCATAATGAAATTAGAATAACATTGGCTCTTTGATTTGATTTTAATATTCACAGGATTTCCGGTGAATAGGAACTTGTTATCGGTGTTTTAAATGCGCAAAATAGAACGGTTAACATTTCCAAATCCATTTTTATTTCAAATTTAACGTTTATATCACATCGGGCAGCTGAAAATCCAGTGTGTCAACCGAAACTTTGGCAACTATGCCTAGGCCACGGCGACCCCCTTATAACCATTTGTCTATCACCGTAAATACAAGTCATTATTTAAAGAACAGAAGAGCGTTTATGTTCAGATATTATTAATAAATCATTGAAGCAATTTTCAAACTAATAATCCAATATATAACTTCTTTTTGGAAGATTGGAATTGAAAAGGTTCCAGTTCGGCAGATAAAATAATGAAAGAAATCAAATCCTAGAGTGCATTTCAGCTATTGTTTCTAACCAGCTTATTTTTGCAAGAAAAACAAATTTAGGCAATGAAAAAACATTTTAAATTTCCAATCTTTCTTTAAAAACGGCTTCCGGAGAAATAAAATCATAATTTATTCCGGTCAAAGGGTATTCTGAACTAACTAACAATGATTTTACGGAAATTCTGAAGGATTTGCGTGAAGCACGCCATGTTGTGTAACTATAAATTAACAATTATCTAAAAAATCAAATGTACGGTTGAAACATAAAATTCCATATTGGCGAAGTTCACTGAAATAACATACTGAGACTTTAAAATTGATGTAAGTAATGAAATTAAATATTCTATAGATTTAACACACCAACAAATTAACGAGGCGCAGTAAAAAGTTTCTTATTTTGCACAAAAACTATTAGGTAATGACTATTAAAAAATAAAACTTCGAATTTTCTCAGTTTTGTATTTATTGAAACATAACTCAGAAATTTGTTTTGTGACGGCAAATTTTAATATCTAAACTTGATACATTCCAATGTTCAATTGATGTAATGTAAAATATGTGTTAATAGCAGACTCATAAATGAATTTGGGCTTCTCAATCTAGTCATTAGTTTTTACAAAAGATTCGTTTTCAATAGCTTTTCTCTAATTGTTTGAGATTTGGCTCCGTTTGCTGAGTTCATTGAACCCCAAATTGGCTCATAAAGAAAGGCATGTTTTACTTGAGGGTTAGTGATTGCGTGTCCTTATTACGGCCAGAGCCACGCACAGCCTGATCTCGTAAATCTAAACGAGCCTTCCGTCGGAGGTCCAGAAAGGGTCACGGCACCCGTGTTTCAAATAATGCCGCAACGCTTTATCTTGATAATTGCTTTTACTGAATACATTTCTTCGGGATTAGTGCTACTTCAGTCGACGAAATAAGCGATATTCTTCAACTGTGACTATAAGGTGCAAATTTAAAAATCTTTCACCTTACATTTATTAGTTATATGTTTCGTGGATCATATGTTCTTTTATATATTTCAGTGTTATTATAACTTCTACATTCTAAAAAGTAAATATTTCAACAAAATTTTAAAAGTAAAATCACGCAATATGGACGAACTGAAAAATCCATAAAATTCATACTTATGTAGATTTTAAAAGTAGACATCAGTGTCACAGGGGCTTGGGGCAATTTTCAAACACGCGGTGTCGAAGACTGAAGGCTTCAATCTCTTATCAAGTAAGGATGTTTTCACCGTAATTGGCTTTCTTACGGCATTGATGATTCCTGTTTTATTATCATCCCGTCCACAATTAACCAAATTCCGTGATTCAGTCATCAAAATCACTCCTAACATCGTCAAACCAGTGGAAAGACTGCCAAATCAACATTGTGGCCATCTGCTTGGAAAAGGAAGTATATAAAGGCTTATACCACCTTCCTTACCTACGCTTTGAAATCAGACCCATCACCATCGTCATCCTTTCAATTAGTTCTTGAAATTAAGATTCGCAGGTTTGTTGGGTTCCTCTGCTCAGCTCACCTCGAAAACATTTCGAGCCGACTGCTTTTCTTTCACAACTAGAAACGCACACATATGACTAAATGCTACAGCTAACGGTAACGTTGAAGGTAAAATTATGCCAGTTTAACCGTGAGTAGCGTGAACATACCTTCTCTTCTGTCAAAAAACGATATCTCTTGCTTCATTTCCTCTTCACTCTCACTACTAATGAATATATACTTTCAAATAAAACAATATAATTTAATGTAAAAAAATCTTAAAATCTCCCCTCTCATTTATCTATTTATCGCAAACAGAGATCACGCAATTTATTAAATGTATTAGTATTAGTGCGTGAAGAACCTCAAACGAACCGGCTTATAGTGTAAAATGTGATATCAGACTTTACAAGGGAGCATTGCTAAAGATTATATAAGAGACAACAGACCTCTTTAAGATTAACAAAATTAATTATCAGAGGCATCTCGGGCTCTTTCTTGGAGGGGGGGGGTAAGTGCCTTGCTGACTTCATATTTTCTTACAAAGAAATTTTATCATTGCTGAAATATAAAATGTACTGAAATTGATGTATATTCTTCCTGTTGATCCTGGTATATGATTAGACGCGTAGATGGTACGACCATAATGGATCAATCAATATTGATTTCAGGAATTAAAACTTCAGTATAAATACATTTATTTGTAGTTCAACGTTTCGCACATTTAGAACATGCCTTGTCAAGAGCAATACAATGTCAACGTTGTATTGTATTGCTCTTGACAAGGCACGTATTAAATATGCGAAACGTTGAGCTACAAATAAATGTATTTGTACTGAAGTTTTAATTCCTGAAATCCATAATGATTGATTCTTTATGGTCAAAATACATATTTATTCGTATAATCTACGCATCTAATTATAAAATGTATTTTTATTTGTTCACTAATAGTTAAGATTTAGAAAGTGAACAATTTAAGTACTGAATGGCTTTCGTTACTAGAGAAAATTAGTAAAAGCTATATTTTTGAATATCTATCTTTGACATCTAGGAGAGGGTTGTCAATTATTTTAATTCAATTGTTTAGTTTCCTGTAAAATTCATCCTATAAACGACCAATAAATAAATAGTGACGGACTGTAGCATTTGTTTAACTTTCACGGCTAAATTTCTCACAACTAATCAGCTTATAGGTTTGCCACAGCATTTCTTTTATTGCACATAAAATTATACGAAGCAAAATATTCACAAAAAACTTTCTCTATTGCAACACAGTAATTCCGACAATTATACTTAAGAGCGAAACGAACGCACGAAAGTAGTGCAGATCGTAAACAGTCTACAATTTTTGTGTAAATTAAAACGTTGATCTTTCCATTTGAAGGATTTTTCCCCATATAAGTTAATAAGCTCTTTGTTTAAAATCTGATTCTCTTTAACAAGAGAGTTTTGGAACACTTTCTAGTACGTGCTAGTAATAATAACACATGTAATTCATAGCAATGACGCATAAAACAGGATGTCTGGTAACCCTGGAACATCTACTTTAGTTTCCTGGTGCGTCACTCACTCTGAAATTTCATATCAGAAGCTGTATTCCTTATTGCGCTGTTCCCGGTACTTAGGACGCGTACTAAGACGTTAACTTCGAGATGCGGTCTTAAACCACGAGGGAAGCGAGACGGCCGGCCGCAGTGCAGTCACGCGAAAGGCAGATTTTTTTTCGGAATGTTCTCGTTGCGTCGCTTAGCAACGTGCCACATGCCAGAGCTTTCCTGATACGCGCTTTGATATTGCCGCCAGATTATGAATCAGCCCACGACAAAGAGGAAATGGAGTGAATTTGTTTTAATAAAGGCGTGGCGCATTTTCTCGGCCACGTTCCGGCAACGGTTCTTTCAAGCCTTTCGCAGTTAACGTGCCTACACGGTCACGATTGAAATGAGGCTTGTAAAGAACTAGCTCCAAGAAAACTTCGTCGTCCATATTTTAAATTTCAACGGATGTAGTAGATAAATTAATTTTGTCTTATCGTATTGTTAAGCACTGTTTTTTAGATATTTTAATTTAATACGACAGTACCGACTTGAATAATCGAGGTGGACAGCGCGTTCTGACACAAAATCCCTCTCGGAAGATCCGGGGGTTCGAGTACGACCCTGGGCGTGAATGTTTATTCCTTGTTTTTCACGTGTGTGTGTGTGTGTGCGCGCGCGCGCGTCTGTGTGTGTGTGTATGTGTGTGTGTGTGTGTGTGTGTGTGTGTGTGTGTGGTTTAGGAGTGCCATGCGATCTGTTGATCGTAGATCTAAGAGCCCCAAGGTGAATTTGTATTGTGCGTATGGTTCAAGATTCATCCCATACAGAAAGAGTGTTGTAACCACTCCCCTAATTACTCACAACAGATCCCTCAGTTAATGAAACCAAATTTCGCGCACTTTTATATAGCAATTTTAAACAAGGCTATTAATTCCTTTAAGTGCATTTCCCACATTGACAATACCCATAATTTATTATTGCGTTCAAAACCAATGTATTGTGAAAATTTATGGTTACTTGTATGCATCATTTCTATTTCCCCGAACTGCGATACCCCGTACTGCATTCTCCAGGAGCAATTCACCTGTTGGCAAAGCTCCAAGAACCTCCTTCACGCTAGACGTTTTCCAAGAATTGTAAACGTTTAATGATAGCGTGACCTGTGGTGTGGATATATAGGAAAAAGCAGTCTGTTCGATGCTTGTCATTTAATTCTCATTATCGTCAAAACGAGTTTTTAAATATTTTCTTTCTGTACTGTCTACTTCGTTAGTTCCATTGTTTTACAAATTATCTCCATTACTATTAAATCTTATTTTTAAATAATGATTTTTTATGTTGACAGTCTGAAGGCATCGGACTTACTTGCTCTTAATATAATCATTCGTTCGATTTCGCTACCATGGATTTTCCTCGCAATTAAAACGTTTAATACATGTATTAAACGTTTATCTCCAGATTCCTGCGGAGAAGATTCGGTTCGAGATTTACACTATGCAAGAAAACCCTAACAACTTAGGATTACATGAGTATTTAGAGACCATTTCCATTGCGTGCGAATTTCTCCCTTTTTTTAAGAGTGAGCCTACCCATCAAATGAAGCACATTCTAAGTTCTGCATGAATCCGTCTGACGACATCTGATGTAATTCTATAATTGCGCTGAAATAATATTTTCCAAGAAATATTAATATTTACAAGAAAATAAGTGCTCTTGCTTATGCACATCCAATATTCTGGGAATGAAATCGTCTCCTATCGCCTGCTATTTTAGTAGTATACATTTACTTTGCGGCTCTCACACGCAACCAATCTTCATAAATGAGGTCTCTAAAGAAAGAGAATTTCACGGAGACGTGACGAATTGCATTTTGACTTTAAAAGTATGAAGTATTTATTTAAAAAATGCATCTAAATATTCAAGTCAAGTGCAACCCGCAACATTTGCAAAAGGTTTCGTCAAAAAACTCCTAAACAAAGCTTTTTAGGGTCTTAAAAACTAAAATGTTGAAGCCGTAGGCCTCAAAGAAACGTTTTTCACACTATAATCTATAAGATGAGATATTCTTTGACATTCAATTAACTTTTCGGTTCCGCGCTTCAACACTATCAAGGCCACCTCAATATCACCTCAATCACCTCAAATCAGCCCTTGATGCTGGTAGACATTTTTGTGGCGACACGCTTAGAAGGCTTAGATTCCTCAATCATATATTTACGCTTTATGTATACACCATGGTTTGTGCAGTCTGATAAGGTTTATTAGCATAATCATTAATTCAAGATTTGCTCTCCACCAACCACTGGAAGTACTATTATAGTTGCATGATACCTATGAAATTTGTTTCTTATATGTGTAGTGAAACCATTCAATTAACGTTTTGCCGCTGTCTGTAAGTGCTGTGTACCAAACTCTGGAGGGATGTAGGTGTACAATGAAGAGTGGAGACTGTGTTTGTGTTTTACCTGTACCAGTATTTTCGTTATCATTCGATGAAATTTTCAAATCAGCGGGTTCAGACACGTAGCTTTCTCAAAAGTGAAAAGCTAATATTATGTGTGACTTTCATGAAAAGCTAAAAGCTAACTGTCAAAGAATATTAAAAAATTACTTCAAATGTTGTCTTTAAGGAAGTGTTGTGAATTCTTCCAAGAAAATTATCCATGATACTGAATAAATATTGACTGAAAATTGCTTTTAAACATCAATTGCATTGTTTTTTATTTGATTTGATTTGGGTATTACTGTATTGATATAGTATATTGCAAGTTAGCTTTATATATTTTTAAACAAATAAACACGTTTCGCTAACTACTTTCCCTCTTAAAATGGAAATAGAAGAATAGGGATGAGTGTGGGGTCTAACGAGCGAGAGTTCTCGTACGGGTACGCGGAGGTAGTAGGGGAAAGCTTGTGCTATGGCACAACACAAAGAACAAACTTTTTAAATTAGCTAAAGTAAAATAGCTAGAAATAAATGAAAAACAAAAATCAAAACGCGCTAGCCTACAATACTTCGTGAATTAATTAAAAAACAACTAAATTTAAAATTATAGAGAGAATAGCGCAAGTCACTCGACAACTGCCAACTAACGCAGTTCAAACGCACGATTTAAATGTTGGCGATATTTAGAAGTATGTACATCGACACCACCCAGCCGCAAACTCATATAGTAAATAATGCACCGTTTGATTTGAAACTCAAGGTGTCGGTTCATTAATATATTCAATATGCGAACATCGTTTGAGCAATATTCTTATGTACCGAAGTGAAGTCTAAGCCTTCTAAATTGTTTCTAATGGTAACAAATGGTATTTAGTACTCAAAGGTGAAAATATTAGTTTGATTATTTTTTGGCTCGGAATTACTTTCCTTGAGGTACGTAAGAACGCAGAAAATAATCCAATACCTTTTAATATACAAATAATTTTTCAATTTTCGCACCCCAGCAAGCTGGTACCCTCACTCTTCAAAACCCCCTCTGCTCCTCATAACAAATCAAGGAAAGTTAAGTAATATTGCAAAGAGTATGATTGTACTTACCCGATCGGGTATTTTCGCACCACTTTACTTTGCTTTCTCAAAAGTAAAAACATTTTCTATTATTTTTGGGACTGTCAAGGAAAGCGAAAAGCTAGCTCTCAAGGAAGATTGAATAATTTTTTCAAATGTTATTTTTAAAGAAGACTGAATTATTGCAAGAACACCTCTCTATAATGCTAAATAAACCTTTATTGAAAATTTGTTTCCAACATCAATTGGGTTGTTATTTTTGTTTAATATTCTGTTAGTACATTTCAAGTTACATTTATATAATTTTGAACAAATAAACACGTTTCATTAACAACTTTCCTTCTTAACGGAAAGGAGAGACAAATAGATAGGGGAAGGGTGGAGTTTTACATGAGAGAGTTCTCGCACGGATACGCTAGATTTTAATTTAATATGTTATTACATTCATTAGTATAAGAAAGTTGTTTGAACACTTTTCTATTGTATGTTTTGAGTGTGTTTTACCATCTTACATCCTACGAACGAAACGTGTTCCCTATATTCTTAAGGCTGTTAAAAATATAGTTAGAACATTTGCCGAAATAACCCACAGATATTTTGCCACATTCTATTCCCTATCATATTCTATCAGAATCCGAGGCAAAAATTAGATACGTGAAGGTCGGACGTTACCTCCCATTCCATAACCTTAATTCAAAACATCCATTTCTCGAGCGGAATTAGAAACCTTCGTCCCAGAGCAATTACAGGGTAGCAGACGTCCAAGTACGAAGAGGTGAAGTCGGAAGTTATAAAGCAAATTTGAAAATGTCCCTGAGGCTTCAAGTAAAGCGCCCCCAAAAATTAAAATATCTGTTTCAAATTCAAGGAGCCGCGACATCAGCCAGAATGATCAAGGAATATCAATTTTGGTGAAAATCCTACTTACGTTTTAGCCGCTATTGTGGTTCGCGGACAGACGGATAGACAGACATTTCTCTGTAAACGAATTTTTTGGTGACAAGAGCACACAACGAGAATTCTCACTACACAGCGTGATAGACGAAGTAACTTACTACGTAAAGGAACAATAATTATCCACTTCTTCCGCAACAGGGCCTACAATACGCGTTTTTCTTTCGGAAAAGCTCCAATTTTTTGCTGCAGCAATTCATTTACATTTTTCTCTACACTACGTGTGTAGTATGCGAGAACGTAACAAGATAAACAAAATTGCTACCCGCAAGAGAATTTCCTATTTCATTCTCCGCACCTAACCACACAAAGTCAGCTAACTGGCCGTCAGTCCGCAAAACAGTGACTAGCGTCGTGTAAACTCTTGTGAACAGTGCGAGAGATACTTGTAGTTCGTAAGACATACGAGATGCTACCCAAAATATTCGAGAATTTCATTGTACCGGTCAAATCGGTAGCAGTACGACATTGCGACGCTAGATATATACAGTTATATGTCTTAGCTACTGCGACGCAAAGTTGCGTCATTTTTGGCGCGTCTAATTATCATGCGTGTCAGGACGTGTTCAGTGCTTCTGAGAATTGCCAAATGGATAGAGTGAAGGAGCAACTGATTTGCATCGAATTCTGCTTCTAGTTGAAGAAAACTGCAGCTGAAATACACCGTATACTGACAGAGAGGATGCTGGCTAGTATACAATGAGTCAAGCAAGAAAATTTGAGTGGTTCACACACTTCAAGAGAGGCAAACGATATGTGAAAGATGACACACGTTCCGGTCGGTCCTCAACATTCACAACCCCGGAAATGATCATGGAAGAGCATGAATTGTGCATAAAGAGTTTCTCCCACCCGGTCAATGGGTATTTTTACTGAGAGCTTTTGAGACGGCTGAGGCAAAATGTTCGACGCAAATGATCAGAGTTGTGGAAAAGGGAAGACTGGTTGGTGCACCACGACTACGCACCCGCGCACACATCGATCGTTGCGAAGAAATTTCTGGCCCAAAAAAACACGGCAACGATCCCTTAACGTCCCAACTCGCCAAACCTAGTCCCGTACGACTTTTACCTGTTCTCGAAGATGAAAATAGAGTTTAAAGGTCGGTATTTTCACTCCATAGAAGGTATTCAAGTAGAATCGCAACGGGTCCTGAACACCCTGCAACTTGCGGACTTCCTGGAATGTTTCCAAATATGGGAACAACGCTGGGATCGTTCCATACATGCCCAAGACGACCTCTTTGAAGGTGACGGAGGATATTAGGACGTAAGTATAGTTTTCTGATTTTTACAATGAAATTCTCGGATATTTTGGGTAGCACCTCGTATGAACTATTTGATTGTGGTACCAGTGCCTAAGCACTATGGGCATACCTGGCGGTATGTGATAATGAAAAACACGAATTATTATGGAGAAATGGTTGAATGAGAGACAGGGGAAATGGAGAACCCGAAGAAACCCTCCTGCGAAACCGCCTTGTCCATCACATTCAACATGATTTGGCCGTGATTTGAAGTCCGGTCCCAGTGCTGGAGGGCAAGCGTATTCATCGTTACACCAAGGCGACGCTCTCGTTCGTGGGACAGAATATGCTTACTACACTGCTTTGTAAATACTAGGATGTTTTCTGGCCCCAGAGTAGGCATCTAACTTTTCGTCTCATCGTTACTCCTATCACCTGCGCAGATACAATTAGTCTGACATCTGAATGCATTAGAATGCAATATTTTTATGAACATCTATCCTTTAATCGGAGTCACTTCACCATATCGCAGTTTACCAGCTTGCCAGATTGGTAATGGAATCACACGCCACTCAACTGCATGAAATATGTCTCTTTTCAATTTCTCCTGAATCGGAGGGGCGGGGCTACGATCACGATGGATCCAGGGTGCGCCCACGTTGCTCAGATACGAGGCAAGGAATTCGGTCCCGTCTCCTCACTGCTCCCATTTTGGCACAAACGATGAGTCACGCTGAGAAACTAGGCAATTGGGTAGGAGTTTCCCAATTCCCTGCCAAGGCTTCTAGAGTACGTGGGACCGAAGTCCTTAGCCCTCTCGTGTGTAGTTTGTAGGAAAGAGGGATATTCTGTCGCACATTCTGGATGATAATGTTTCGAGGCAGGATAGTACAAGCAGACAACTGACACTGCGAAGAAAAGAGTTGCATTACATAACTCTACTTACGGGAAAGTTATGTCGAACCTCAGCCGTGCAGGGAGCTTTCATACGGAGTGTTATTTTTTCTTATAACTTCTCCTTTTCCATTCCAAAGGAAACTTAACACTCTGTCCGTCCTTTTACTCTAGAAATACGAAGGGGGGAGAGGGGACTCAAGGAGCCCACCACCTTGATATTGCTTTCTTTTTTTTATTTATGTGTTCTGCTTGTTCGGCATACTACTTACTTCCAAGGAAGTGAATTACAAGGAAAAAATAATAATCTGAAGTTTGAAGATAGCAAATATAGAATCGAAGTTTATAAGTTATTTAGAATAAACTAAATCTTTTTGACTTTAAAGAAGTTTGAATATATCTTTAGGAAAACGAGATTTAATTTTCTTTGGTTTATTATATGCTTGGCCTAAATAAAAAAGAAAAGAAGAAGGAGTTTCGGGAAGAATATTAAAACATTTTGACTTTTGTTTTTGTAAATATTTTTAATTGATTGTTATTAAATTCTCTATGTAACTGAGCATTACTAATAAACCACGGGACTTTGGCACCTTTCCTTAAAAATTTATTTTGTACCATTTGTAGTTTTGTTATTATGTTGCTTTCTGTTCATCTGATTCATGCGGTCTACTTTACTAAGAATTAATGTAATTGTTAAGGTAGTTTCACTCTTCGTTTTTCACAATAATTGCAGAAGATTTGTAAATTTCTTTTCTTAATTCTGCGCTTTTCTAGTGGGTATTTTATAAACTCCACTGCGTAGATGATGTTTTTCCATTGTGCTTTTAGTGTACCTATTGTATTATTTTTCCCCTTTCGTTTTGAAATTCGGTACAAATTTATGGCCTTTCCGTTTATATTTTTTTGATGACTCATTCATCTACATTTCGACTACATTTGTACCAATTTTTACAAAATTATTTTCGTGTCTGTAATGGAACGACGTACACCACTCCTAAAAATCGTTCCTCCCATTTAAATGGCACTGATCTGACATTTTGAGTCCTTAACAGCTAACACTGGGCTCATCTGGGCAGCGGAATATTTATTTCGCAGAGCGATGAGATCTTCGGCGACGATCATTTGTTTAAGGACTTGTCAAAACACCATTGCCATAAGACCCTAATGGCTCCAGAAGCATAAAGACAGTCACAAGGACGCTGACCGCCACGTGAATTGCCAGTCAGCTAGCTGTCCTTTTGTAAGCGGCCCTTGAGTTGTGCGTGCCGTCGTCCTCCCGAAAAGCGATCACGCTCTCTGCCACAAGGGCCTACATACAACGACGCAGTGTGGCGGAGCGAGTCAGGTCGGCGTTAAATTTCGCGTGCCGCGCGATAACAGGAGCGGTGGCGGTGGAGGCGGACGCGGCGACAGCGCTGCCGCGACAGGGCGCTGCTTAATTGGACTCGTCATGTGTCGCCACTAATGCGCAACGCGTCAGCCTCCCCCCGCCCCCAAACCACGTTGAGAGCCCTCGTCCACAGAGTGCGCAGCGCGCTCTTCCGGAACTGATTTTTCAGAGCGCAATCAACAATTGGAATGGAAAAGATAAAAGTACAGCGCCGGACTGCAGATCAAGTGCTCGGATGTTGCGTGGCCATGAGGTTAAAAGTATTTCTGGATTTGGCGATATGAGCGTTTGTATCTGCCTTCACTTCTCTTCTAGAAACTGGTACTGTAAATGTGACCTTAAAATTCTCTTGCACAATTATAATTACTCGTGCATATTTAGTGCATTTAAAGAAACTTTTTGGCCATTTTTAGTTTTTCACAAAATATTGACAAGAAAAACCCAAGCTTTCATTTGGTATTTAAGGCTTGATCTACGAGCAATACTCCGATCCTCTCAGACGTAGGTCTTTAGTACCAAACGAGGGCATGTATATTTCTTGTCAGTATTGTGTGAAAAACTAACAATGGAGAAAAAGTGACTGGGATTCTTTAAAGATTCGTGGGTTCGAACCACACCTCGGATATGGATGTTTTCTCGTGTGATGTAATATTGTGGGGCTCTTCAAAGCAACATGTCCGTTCCTTACCGGCTTGCGTCGCGGAAGGATTTTGGGGAATTTGCGCTCAAATACACATCACAATGGGGCAATGGGATCGAAATCCATACGAAACATTACATCCCGCCCAAATGCAATGTGTGTTGTAGCGTGGTATCTGAAGAATGTATCTTCGCAACAGGTGAAGGTGAATCCTCCTCTTTCCCGGTAAGTTGATTCAATGTCGTACGTACCGACGATCGATAAAGGCTCACGAGCCTCATCAGCGCGAAGGAGTGTGGCAAGTATTAAGATGCCAGCTTCTGATGGAAACAGTTTCTGTCGAGTATCACCGAAAACTTCTCACCGCCTGCACAGGGGATAAGAGGCTTGTCTGCCGCCATTCAACCCCTCGCCAACGAATCTGCATGTTCCAACATTCGGTGTTCGGTCGCGTTTTCCTATTGCATTTAGACATTTTGAAAATAGGTCACATTATGTTATACTCTCTAAAATACAAGTATGCCTCATAGTAAACAATAACGCTTACGCCTCACGTCTTATGCCTTAAAAACGTGAATTTTGTTGGGATTAACTGTCATTGATAGCGTCCCTCTCCACAATCTATTAGGCGGATCCATTACGCGGTAAGACTACATGTAAAATACCCCCAAAATTAAAATGTAGGTTTTAAATTCCAGGGACCACGACATCAACCAGAACGATTGGGGAATATCAGTTTTGGAGAAAATCGGCTGAACGGTTTATGCGCTAGCATAACACAGACGGACAGACAGACAGATTTTTTGGGGTCGCTCGATTTTTCGGTATGAAGGACTCAAAAAACATGGATTCTGATTACTACGTGTTAGAGGATATTTTTCTTTATTTAGCAATAGATTTATCCACTTTGTTGTTATCAGGGCCTGGCAATAAGAGTTGACAATAATTTTATTTGATTGCAATACTTTCTCTTCTTACGTTAGTAAATGCGAGAAAGTAAAAATTATCTTAGCGCTATTTTCTTCGTGGCTGTCGATGGACAATAACGTAGTTTTAATCTTCAAAATGTACAAAAGGTATAAAATTATATTTACAAAATGTACAAAAGGTATAAAATATGTAGTTTGACTAATCGTCTTGAATTTTTTCTCTTCATTTATACTAAAGAAATGTGGGTATAAAATTATATTTTATTGCTTTCTATTAATCATTTAATAATAAACACTATCAGAGAATTCTTGAAAATATTAAATCCTGCAATTTCTTTAATACTTTATTTTGCTGTTTCTGCAGAACGAACTCAATCATGCAGTGTACAAATATACCATGACTGTAATAGTGAGAACTGTTGTTTGTGAATAGAATTTGTCGATTTGTGACGAATTCTAAGTAATGATGAGACCCAAAGGCAGAGATTTTGAACCAACAAAGTCAAACAGGGAAAAGTATAGTTCAACCCCATCCTATCCGCATCTAATGTCGCACACTATTATATTCAGTTGTTCATTATTACTTTTTTGTTGCGGATGTTTGCGTTTCCTCATTTTTATACCGAGAATTTTCCTTTTGCATAAGTAAGAACAGTTACTAATATTCTAAAGCATCAAAATTGCGAGGAGGACGTGCCATTTACGACTTTCTCCTTGTTTTAAAGAGTTCATTACATTTTCATTAACCACGACCTCTCGTCAACGAACTATAGTGTTTTCCATATTCTGAATTTAAAGAGATGAGTCGCGATAACAGAGCGTGCTTCGGTGTACCACTCCGAACTCGCCGCGTATAGAAAGTACAAACATCGAAAATCATTTCAATCAAATATATGCAGAATCGTGCGTGGAATTATAGGGCACTGGTTGGTTAACAGTGGTAATAAACAAGTTAATGCTAAGTCCATTATAAATTTTGATAACAACATCGCTGTATGATGGAAAAGCAAAAATAATAATGAAATGAACGTTTATTTATAATTCAATGAAAATGATACAGTGGGCAGTTAGTGTTCTGAAAATTTCGTGCGTGAAATAATTGCCCAGTCTCATTTTCCCTCTATGAAAGGCGAATGTTTTATTCTCACAAACCATAAAAAAGTGAGGATGGCAATGACATCGTTTTATAATGATGACTACTTATTTTTAAAGGGATATTGAACCTTGTTACAAAATGAAAGTTAAACATGCCAGTTGCAATGTGTAATAGAAATAAATGATGTATAATATAGGTCAATGATCCCTTCTCGATCAAGTTTTCTTCCAATTTCCCTGATCCATTGAGCAAATGCTGAGATGCTCCCTTTTTTCCCCTTATGCTTCTGGACATAAATGCAGCTTCACTATGCGCACGTTTGTTGAGTTCTTCTTTCGCTAGCTGTGGTAGGGGTGTCAATTGGTGTAGTCAATTAGAGTCGAGAGGTTGAGTAGTCGGAAGAAATCATCGTATTTTGTAACATAAAAAAAAATGATTGTCACTAATGGTGGTACGTGATAGAAATTGTAGGTGGTTGCAGTTATAACTCATACCATTGACGAACAGTGAAACCTGATGTAACGACCACTTCGAATAAGCTCATTCATTAACGGCAATTTTTACAGGAACTGATGAATTTTTCATTGAGATACGTTTAAATATTCCCTCTTTTAAGCGGCCAGTTGATCCGCGATGAGGCACATTTTATAGATTGAACTTTATTAAATGGTCATAACTTACTGAAGATTTTGCGAATTTGAGCTGGGACAATGTAAGACGTGGAAGACCGGTGGATTCAGTACTCACCTTCCTTGGAAGGCATTTTCAAAGAACTTTGAAGAGTAATATCTACAGTTGCTTATTTCACGGGGTATTCAGTTTCTATTCGATAACAATAAATTATTTCCATGCATATTCTGAAGTTTGTTAGGGGGTGACAGCAAGTCTACTCGGGAATAAAGCTTATGAATACAAACTAGTGGTGCTACAGAATGGCACAGACATTCCCGTATTAATTTTCTGTTAATTAATTAATTAAATAATTAATAATATTTTTATTATTAATTATTAATAATATAATTATATAATTATATTATTAATAATTAATAATATAATTATTAATAAATAATAATTTAATTTTCTGTTAAATAATTAATTAAGTAATTAACTGTTTTGTTTGGTCTCGGCTAGCTATTCGGACTTGCCAATACTCTTGACAGCTGCCATCTATCGCCATCCAAACTACATTTTTTTGACATTTTATTAATTTTTCGGTTTCCCAATAGTATAACAGAACTATTACTTTAAGAATATTAAACAACAGTTAAACCTTGCCCTAAGTGGCAATTTTCATTGAAAAATTTGGAGCCGTTTTCAACAAAATGGCGTTTAGCGCTACTGTAAATACGAAATTTGAAGCTCTCTTTTACAAAAAATTTGTGAGTTTTCGAAAAACTTCATTTGAAGTCATTTGAAGCACTTACACTCACAAATTGAATAGTGTTTACAAATTGCTGTAAATGTGCATTTTAACCCTATGAGAGAACTTTTAAAAAAATTACATTTTTGTAGTTTTTGAAAAAACAAAAAAATACCCCAGAATGAACTTTATGCCATATTAAAGAGTGCAATTAGCACTATCCGTTCGAAAAGTTTAAACAAACAATTTGAAACCATTTTTGAAAAAATATCGTTCGAGCGTATCTTAAAATGCGCAATTTTGAGCTAGTTTTCACAGAAAACTATTCAATTTTCTAGAAACTTTATTTGACATTATTTAAACCACATGTACTCATTAATATAATAATGTGAACAAATCGCAGCTAATGTAAATATTAACGACATGAGAGACAAGTAAAAAAAACTACATTTTTGCAATTTTTGAAAAAACAAAAGAATAGAAGAATATGACGTTAATGTCATCTCATAGAGCACATTTAGCACCATCCCTACAAAAAGTTTAAACAAAAAGTTGGAGACGTTTTTGAAAAAAACTGCTTTTCGTAATTTTTTAAAATTTCAAATATTGTGTGCAATATTGCGCAAAAGCTACTAAAATTTTCAGGAAAAATGTGCATGACCTTAATGAAAGAACTCACTTTGGACAACAAATTTTATTTTAAGGAAAAATCTCTATCATCAATTTTGTATTCTAGGAAGACGCCGAAAAAAATTCAAACTTTGGCACTTTTCGGAAATTCAAAGCTAACCGTCAAAATGGGACCTATGCCACCTTAATAAGTGCATTTCACTCTATTCTTACAAGAAATTTAAAGAAAAAATTTGGAGCCGTTTTTGAGAGAATTTTGAAAATGTCCGGGGGGCTTCATGTAAAGTACCCTCAAATTTTGAAGAAAGTTTTTCAAAATCGAGGCGTCTTGAGTGGACGCAGATCAACTCGGGAATATCCATTTTGGAAGAAATCGCACGTATGGTTTACGCGCTAGTGTTGTTCACAGGCGGTCAGACAGGCAGACGGACGGACGGACGTTTTGAAAAGACTCACTTTTTTTCTATCAGGGGCCCCCAATACGTGTATTTCCGTTGAAATCTCGAAATCGATTTTCCGCTGCATTACATAACTTTCCCTGTACTACGTATATTACTCCGCATATACATACGTACGTATACGGGAAAGTAAAACAGTTAATTGAATGATTTTGTATAAGATGACTAAGTGCTTATGTCCAAGACAGCATCCAGTATTTTGTGTTTCAAGTGTAATAACAAAGAAGCATACTTATTGCAAATAGAAAAACTAGACATGGTAAGAGGTACTGCCCATAACCTCAATTGTACTGTCTACTAACGAACATTTTTCTTCGGAACTAAGAATGATGGACGGTAAAGGACGATGGACGCAGGTTACACAATTGAAATACTTCCTTAAACTAACTAAGATATATACTGAGGACTATTATAAGAAAATAAAAAAATATCAACAAAATTGTTTCTTTTTTAAGGTAAAGTTAGCCATATCTAAAAAGAAGTGAAAGTAACGAGCTGCATGAATATTTCATGCAGCTCGCTACTTTCACTTCTTATTACATCATTAATTATTAATGATGAAAGAATAATTCGCATGCTCATTCATTTATACAGTTAATTATTGTAATCAGTTAATCATTTGTCATTAACAATTAATTAATTATCTATTTATTCGTTCTGGCATATTATTATACATATTACAAAAGATAACACCAGCGACAATAACAATAATACCATTCGACGCTCTCGTTTCAATGCCCGAACGTAGATTCGCATTCGCACTGACGTAGCTCAGGAGACGCGCACCCACGAAAAATGAGTGAGAATTTGACCAGGCGGTCGCTTTCCAGACACTACTGCAAATTTCACTACAGGGAAGTTTTAAACGAATCGCGACTCAAAGAATAAAATTGCATTAGCCTTCCGAGTTTGAAACCTGCATAATGAATTTATTATCGATTGATTAATTGATTAGAGTTTCGAGGCACCGCTGTTAAGGTCATTAGTTCCGTAAATGTGGTGCATATTTTATCGCGAGAGGGAGATGATCTTCCCCGCTAGATGGCGAGATCCGGCGCCGACTTTCACGTTGGCTCGTTGGGTTTCCCTGACCAAGTTGAGCGCCGCTCCAGCCGGGACATGCTCTAAGCTCCCGACACGTGTGGCAGTGTGTGCTTGTATGTGTAAGTGTGCGGGGTGAGGACAGAACAAGGGAGGAGGAGGGAAAGATCGCACGCGGTCCGTGGCCCGTTCGTTAGGGTACTGCTCCGGCGTTAGCCTGGTGATCGAATAAACCACGGAAAACTACCAATCAGGGCATCCGGCCGCTAGAATTCGCCTTCAGACAGCAGCTGAATTCGACGTAGCAATCTAGCTAGTGTAGAAAATCCTTCCACCATCGGGTCTCGAACCTCCTAGGAACGCCCGGTCAGAGGCACTGCGGTGACGTTAATTGATGCCTTGAGCCGCCTGAGACCTAAGCCTTAAGGTCATGTATGAGTGGTTGTTTTCATTAGCGAAAGGCAAAAGCACCACCAATCGTTCATAATAATTTATTCGTTATCCATCATTAGCAGTTTCTCGGAAAAAATTACAAATCTTTACTTCATCACCAGTATCTTTTCAGAAATATTGTAGCCAAATATTTCCAGAAGAATACGCCCGTACTCAGTCTTGTCTGTTCCCTATCCTGACAATGTTCAGGAGTATCGTAGGATTTTGCGACGAAACACTTACACCTCTTACACATTTCCATAATCCTTTTATTGTCTTTTTATAGTGTAAATACCCTGGTTTGCGCTCCAGAGAAGACAAAACAATGTTGGAAATATCAAGAACTTGACCGATTAATTAACTTCATGTGAGTAAATGACAATGCTACAATGTTTTAAATGAGAATGAAATGTTTATTTTCAATGAAAAATTAAACGATCTAATTGTTACACACATGTTTCAATGCGAAAAATCAGAATAGAAGGGTTTCTTGTTAAAACGTTTATTAGAAGCAGCAAACGTTACTAATCACATTCATTCTACTGTGCACACTGACCACCCGCTTGAATCGATGACCAGGCAGCGGTGGGTTTCTGCTTAAATTACAATCCGAAAAGAATCAGCTGATTATCTTATGATCGTATTTATCGCGTATTATTCTCTTGTGTTCTCTTATATTCGTATTAACCCATTTCCGATTATATTTTTTTAATAGATCCGTAGATAAATATGGCTTTGTTTATCAATATCGGGACAATACTGTACACTGTAAAAAAAATCTTAAAAATTAAAGTATTTAAATACTCGAATCCAGTTACGAGTACTCTGAGCGATGTTCTCGGTCAATATTCGGATATAAGTACATTTTCTGTTGCATACATGCTTACAATTTAAAGCAAATATATTTTTCATTTTTTATATTAATTCTTACAAACAGATTTGAAAACAACTTGACCCAAAAGGATTCATTATTTGAAGTATTATCGGAAGGAATATAGCAGATGTAAACTAAATCAGGTCAAATTTTCTGGATGATTCAAAATAATTAAATATTGCGAATAAAATTGAAATAATGCGATGTGTCGGGGACCATCGCAGTCCTCCACCCTTGCGTCACGCCAAATTACCGGACGGCAGGAAAGAGCTACGCGCCCCCGAATTAGATATGCCCAGCCGCTCAAGCCCCCCATAAACTTTCAACTATCAATTATACCCTTTTACTGACAATACCGCGATGCGTCGGGTGACCATCGCACCCTCTCACCCCCGCGTCACGCCAAATTACCGGAAGTTGGAAAGGGCCACGCGTCCACCGCGACCCGATTTAGTTCCGCCCAACGGCCCAAGTTCTCCAGAAGCCCCTAACAATAAATCTTACCCTTTGTCCAACAATACTGGATGATCGACAGCCGGAACAACCATTTTAGCGACTTGGCGATCGCACCCGGCTCAATAATCCTCTAAAAGCCTATAAAATCATCACATGCCAAAGCAGAAGGGACACGTGCGCGCTCCTCCGGCCTAACAATGCCGGCCAATGAACAACCAGAAGGCACCGTTGATGAAATAGAAGGTTCGAGAAGTTGAAATCCGACCAATAAAATCACTAGGCAGGAAGCACGTGAGCACTTTGAGATTTTTTCGAAAAAACGAAAGGGACAGACGGGCGAGCGAGGCCAGAGAGAGGACGGGCGACAGACGCTAGAGAGGACGGTCGTGCAGGGGAAGTCGTATGGAGATAGAAACCAACAAGTAAAGTTTTGAGTAGATTAACAGTGGTAGTTAAGAAAACCACCGAATATTAGTCAGTTAATGAAACCTGCGGTAGAAAGGGAACAGCAGCAGTGGGTAAGGCACACACTGAGCCGACCACTGCGAAACTTGCCCGGTCTTCACGGAATTAATTCCGAATAGCCAAAGTTTGGCTTCGAGCGTCATACGCGGTCCAGGTGTCGTGTGACGGCCTGAGACGCGCGCGAGCATCACGTCGCGACCGCCCGGTCATCCACCGCCGACGTCCCGTGCGCCGGAGTCATCACCCCGGAGGCAATCGGAGGCCAACCTTGCAACGTTCCGGCGTCGCCTCCTGAGGGTCCGACTACACTTCTCCGTCGCTCGGCGAGCAATCCAGTCGCGGTGACATTACCATCTAACATCACAGATTGTAAGTTGTCATCACCATCATTCATTAATCGGCTACTAAAGTGACAATAACCCAGCATCAACCTGAACAGTTTCTCTTCGTTTAATTTTTTGAATAAATTAGTCCCCGCCATTTGGTCGGGTGAACCAATTAATACCATAGCAAAGTGTTATTATTCTAAATCTTAAGAAACCACCAAATGCAACCCTTCGACCCAGGGCGCTCACCCCTGAGACGCTCAACGCCGGCGACATTAAGCAGGTAAGTGGGCATGCGCTTGGCGCCCTTATTAAATAAATTCAGCGCGTGTCCCCTCCTGCGACTTGGGACGACTGTCACACCATAAGTGTGTCGGCGCCTCCATTTTGTGAGCAGTTCCATCACATAAATTGGACGCCCAACGTGGTTGTTTTTATACGAATAATTGAGCTTGTGTAGACTCAGATCATAAATTGGACGCCCAACGTGGTTGTTTTTATACGAATAATTGAGCTTGTGTAGACTCAGATCATAAATTGACACCCAACGTGGTTTTCTATTCACGAATAATTGAACTTGTGTAGCGGGCATCTCATAAATTGGTCGCCCAACTTCGTTTGTTTTTTCACGTATAATTCAGCTTGTGCAGCGTGCAGAGCATAAATTGACACACAACGTGGTTTTTAACTAGTATTTTACTTTGTGTTACTCGCACCTGTGTTTTTCTTATTGAACTCACTAATTCTTTCTTATCCATTTTCCGTTTACGCTTGCTCAATTATTGCCCAACTGAAGATTGCATTTGGTTTTAATGTGTGTTTCTTTTGATATTTTGTATTTTATGAGGTTTTAAATCACTTTGCTTGCGTGTGAGACTTAAATTTTATATTGAACTTCCGGTAATTTTTACATATTTTGTATCAGTGAATGCTCAGAGTATTACAGTGATTCTCATAACTTAGAAGCCCAAAGTGTATTTATAAGAACATTTCACTCTCTTTTCAGACGCATAATTTCATTTTATTGTTATTTTCTTTTTACAATTTCTTAATGCGTCATATAGTGTTTAAGTGTGGTTAATTGAACTCTATTTTATTTTTTTCCTTTTTCATTATACGTGCTATTTCCGTCACGTAACAATTATATGTTTACTTAATAGTGTTTACTTTCTATTTGAAATTTTATGTTTATTTCTCAGTGTTATCCTCTAACATTTCATTGTGTGTGTTTTGTACTTTTCTTTTTATTGTGTTTGATTGTGTACTCATGTGTAACGCGCTGTAGGCGTCATTATCGTACTTACGTCACTTCGAGGATTGCTCGCTCCACGATGGCTGAAAATAATCCCATTCAAAACCCCGAGGTTTCTGACCCCGCTCCCGCAAACGCCGACGCGCCTGCCGAGCTCACGCCCCCAGCTGTTCTCGCCCCTACTGTCGGGGTTTCTTTAGAGCAGGTACTCGAGACGAGTACCGCCGAGGCCGGACCTACCCTCGCCGCGGCCGCTCCGACGCCACCCTCAGACCAAATGTCTCAATTTTTCAGCACTCTTATCGCAAAACTTGACGAACAGCGTCAAGAATTTTGTCAATTTCGATCACAATTTGACGAACAGCGTCAAGAATTAAATTCTAAATTTCAGGACTTGAATTCCAGATTTGATTCGAAATTTTGTGCCCTTGATAGTAGATTAGACGAACACCTCACTAATTTCACCCTTTTTCAAAGTGAGGTGTCTCAACAACTAAATTCGGTTAATTCAAAGGTCGATAAACAGAGCACTAAAATCGCCTCTCTCGCCTCTGCTGTTGAAAATAATTCTACGCAAATTTCTGACATCAACGAACATTTAACAGGCCAACTAAAGAAATGCGAATCGCTCCAGTCTGAAACAGTTCAACAAATGACAGAATTTAAAGACAGCATAAACAAGGATATTGCAACCGTTTCAGAAAAGCAATTAAATTTGGGACATTGGGCTCGTGATAAATTTAAAGACAATGAATCCGAAATTTCCAACTTGAAAGGCGAGGTGACTAAGAAACTAAAAGGGGTTGACAATAAGATTGAAGGACTTCACGACTCCCGGAACAATAAAATTGAAACAGCAAAATTAGTTATCCAGGCACAGGCGGAAATGGAACGGAAAGAAATCGAAGTCAAAATAGACGAACTAGAAATTAAAGTAGCGGAAAAGACTATTTCAGCTTTCCCGGTTAATGCTATGCCACTGTCAATTCCTCCAAATTTAAAATTCTCTGGTAATCGCGGTGAACAGCCCATTACGTTCTTACGTAATGTTGAAAATTATTTTGCTTTAGCGAGACACATTCCTGAATCTTCTAAACCGAAGGTTATAGCCCAAATGTTGGTTGACCATGCCCAAGAATGGTTCCAAACATTGTTACCAGTTCCGGCTGATTTTCAGGATTTTCGTTCCAAATTTATTAATCGTTTTTGGGATAGAAACACCCAATACAATTTTAAAATGGATTTGGCTAAAGGTAGATGGGACCAGAATGGTAACATGTCTATGCGGGATTATGCAGTGTCTCGCATTGCCCAACTTAAACAATGCGAACCTACCCCCCCTGACGACGAAATTATGTGGCTATTAACTCGTCATTATCCATATGTCATTCAAAACCTCCTTAAAACTAGTTTTGTAAAAGATCTTGAGCAATTTCAGATCTTATTGGGCGATTTCGACCAAACGAATGTGCAATTCGCTTCTTATCAAAATCAGAGTCAAAACTCTTCACGCCCACGTAATGGCAATAATAATAATCAGAATCGAGGATTTCCCCCACGCCATTCGCAAGGTCAAGAGCGTCCTTTTAACCACGGCCCTTCGCCGCACTTTCCCCCCGCCCCCTCCCCCCCGGCGCCGACCAGTTTTCCGCCTCCCTTCAATGCCGGTCAAGGCCAAACCGCGCCCCTTCTAGCGCCGCCTTCGACAGCCCCAGGTCAACCACCACAGAGGCCGTTAAACCGCTCAGGTCCGGAATAAATGGGAACACAGTTCTGGACCATTACCTAGAGGAAGATGTGGATTCCGCCATATCTTCGTAGTAATAGATGTGTTTACTAAATATGTTAAGTGTTTTCCTATTGTTAAACCTACTGCAAAGTCCTGTTTAAAACACCTAGTGCAAGGTTTCTTCAAAGAATGTGGGACGTATCAGCGTGTCCTCAGTGACAATGGCACGCAGTTCACGAGTGACCTTTGGCAGCAATCGCTAAATGATTTAGGTGTCCAAACAATCTTTTGTTCTATTAGGTCACCGAGATCAAACCCAAGCGAAAGAGTCATGAAAGAATTATCACGTTTGTTTCGGGTTTATGTGTCTCACAAGCATACCGCTTGGCCCGATTTACTACCGAAGATTAATACGTGGCTTAACCACATCCCCCATGAATCTTCCAGATTTACACCTTTCGAGGCTCAATTCAATAAGAAGCCGAAACCATTGTTTCCTATTTTAGCAAAAATGGCCACTCAAATTCCAATTTCCCCTGAGGATCGGTGTCAAATTATTCTCTCAAATTTAAAGAAAGCTGGTGATACGAGAAAACAACACCAGAAGAGTAAAACCCATTTATTTAAAGTCGGCGATAAAGTTTTAATCAAAGCTCTCAGAGTATCTAATCAGCCTGAAGGCCTTATTAGTAAATTCTTTCCTTTATTTGTAGGTCCTTACCAAATTATGAGGCTTGTAGCCCCCAACGCTTGCACTTTACGTAGCACAGTTGGTTCCGAGGTTGGTCCTCACAATTTTTATAACCTTGTTCCTTTCAGAGATTAGACTAGATTAATTGGCTGAAAGAATAAAAGCCCTCATTTATGTCGCTCTGATTAGGTAACCTTATTTTAATTATATTCTTGTGGATCCAGCCCGGTTGCCCTGGCACGTCTTATTATTAATTAATTTCGTGGGTTCGCTACTACTTCAATGCTTTGGTTAAGTGATTGTTATAAGTGAACGTCGTTGTTGATTAAAAAAGAGAGAGAAATAATTCAGATATCCCTTAGATATACTCTGTCGAGAGTTGACGAGAGTTATAGCCATTGACTTTAATTAATGAAACGAGCTCCATTCTGATATTATGAACTTAATGTTTTTGCAACCCAAGTCCTTTGTTTAATTCATTGGTTGTTTTCTCACGTCTACCATTCTATTTTCAATTCTCCATCGTGTTGATATTTTGTTTCCTCCTCTTGTGTTTTAAATAATTTGGCCACTGTTGACTATTATGCTTATCTATTATTTTGCAAATGTCGCATTTATTCCACTTGTTTTTATACCTCTAAAATCGTATTAAAAGAGCGCCAAATATAATAATGAGTAACAGGGTTCCCACTTTTGGCTCTTCACTTTGCACATTTATTCAATTTGCAGTAGCGTTTAACTAGTTTTAGGTATCCCATTGTTTCATTTTGCCAGTCTTTCTAAGTTTTGTTTCCAATTATCCCTCTATGTTATCTTCTTAATTACTTATTTAGTGCTTAGTTTGCTCTTAGTTTGAGTAGGTGTTGCTAATGGCCCACCACCATTTCTTATTTTTGAAAAATGATAGATTATTTTCATTCATTTTCTTATCATTAATGTGTTTGTATTACTTCTTAAAGATTTTGTGTCCTAAATTTATTGGTCATCTAGTTTTTTAGAGATAGCTTTAGTGTTGTTCCTCTTCATTAATTTTATCCTTTTGCTTAATTAACTAGTATTGTCTTATCATGTTAGAGTTGTCATTGAAACCCCTAATTTTCGTTCTGGACATGCCAGGTTTTTGTGTTTTCACAGCTTCATCTGTCGGCACATGCTCCCCAAATTTATTTATCATCTATTTTTGTAAATGTCCTTTTTTTGTTCTTAGATTAAAAAAAAACATGTCCCATGCGTTTTTTTTAATCTCATTGTACGGGGGGGTAATGCGATGTGTCGGGGACCATCGCAGTCCTCCACCCTTGCGTCACGCCAAATTACCGGACGGCAGGAAAGAGCTACGCGCCCCCGAATTAGATATGCCCAGCCGCTCAAGCCCCCCATAAACTTTCAACTATCAATTATACCCTTTTACTGACAATACCGCGATGCGTCGGGTGACCATCGCACCCTCTCACCCCCGCGTCACGCCAAATTACCGGAAGTTGGAAAGGGCCACGCGTCCACCGCGACCCGATTTAGTTCCGCCCAACGGCCCAAGTTCTCCAGAAGCCCCTAACAATAAATCTTACCCTTTGTCCAACAATACTGGATGATCGACAGCCGGAACAACCATTTTAGCGACTTGGCGATCGCACCCGGCTCAATAATCCTCTAAAAGCCTATAAAATCATCACATGCCAAAGCAGAAGGGACACGTGCGCGCTCCTCCGGCCTAACAATGCCGGCCAATGAACAACCAGAAGGCACCGTTGATGAAATAGAAGGTTCGAGAAGTTGAAATCCGACCAATAAAATCACTAGGCAGGAAGCACGTGAGCACTTTGAGATTTTTTCGAAAAAACGAAAGGGACAGACGGGCGAGCGAGGCCAGAGAGAGGACGGGCGACAGACGCTAGAGAGGACGGTCGTGCAGGGGAAGTCGTATGGAGATAGAAACCAACAAGTAAAGTTTTGAGTAGATTAACAGTGGTAGTTAAGAAAACCACCGAATATTAGTCAGTTAATGAAACCTGCGGTAGAAAGGGAACAGCAGCAGTGGGTAAGGCACACACTGAGCCGACCACTGCGAAACTTGCCCGGTCTTCACGGAATTAATTCCGAATAGCCAAAGTTTGGCTTCGAGCGTCATACGCGGTCCAGGTGTCGTGTGACGGCCTGAGACGCGCGCGAGCATCACGTCGCGACCGCCCGGTCATCCACCGCCGACGTCCCGTGCGCCGGAGTCATCACCCCGGAGGCAATCGGAGGCCAACCTTGCAACGTTCCGGCGTCGCCTCCTGAGGGTCCGACTACACTTCTCCGTCGCTCGGCGAGCAATCCAGTCGCGGTGACATTACCATCTAACATCACAGATTGTAAGTTGTCATCACCATCATTCATTAATCGGCTACTAAAGTGACAATAACCCAGCATCAACCTGAACAGTTTCTCTTCGTTTAATTTTTTGAATAAATTAGTCCCCGCCATTTGGTCGGGTGAACCAATTAATACCATAGCAAAGTGTTATTATTCTAAATCTTAAGAAACCACCAAATGCAACCCTTCGACCCAGGGCGCTCACCCCTGAGACGCTCAACGCCGGCGACATTAAGCAGGTAAGTGGGCATGCGCTTGGCGCCCTTATTAAATAAATTCAGCGCGTGTCCCCTCCTGCGACTTGGGACGACTGTCACACCATAAGTGTGTCGGCGCCTCCATTTTGTGAGCAGTTCCATCACAATAAATACATTATTTTTTCAAAATATAAAATTATAAACATTTAATAAAATGAAAATGTGATTAATTTTCAATTTTGAATGAACTTTGTTTTATCAAATCTTTACGCGATTTTGCAGATGAAAACTCATCGATTTTTGTTGTAACAATTTTTTTTAGTAGTTCGTATTCATCAAAGAAAGTTTCTTCGGTCGTTTGTGGCTCATATTGGTTCTTATTTCACTATTCTTTCTTTTCGTCATATTGATGGGATTGTATTAACAGTGAGAGTGATAAATTTGATGTCGTAATTGAAATCGTGCGGCTAAAGCTTCAATACTCAAAGAAACAATGTTCTTTCACAACCCACGCGCTATGTCTTTAAAAACAAAAGAAAAAGTAATAGACGTAGCCCTATAGCCGGTCCGAAGAGCCGAGATCGCTAAAGCAATGGTGTCATGGCGATCTCGGACGGAAGGATCGCGGGTTCAAGTACCGCCTCGAGCATGGATGGGCAGGGATGGGCAGGGATGGGCATGGATGTTTTTGTATGTTTGTGTATTCCTTTCATCCTTCATGATTATCTTTTCATCTTTCATGTCCCCAGGACTAACAACCTTAGGGGGTAAAAACGAAGTTATATAAGATCTGTTTCAATTAACTTACTTTCGTTAAAATTATATCAGCCTGTTATCTTTTTAAATAAGGAATTGTCTTCTATGATAATTTGTTCACATTGGTACACCTCAATATTATAGACAGTCATTTCAAATTTTTTTACAAAGTAGTCAATATTCTCACATTTTCAGTTAAAATTTACGTTTTACGGCACATTGTGCCCCTATCACCAAGTATAAACTGTAATATATAAAAAATTACGTAGAGACAAAAAGAGAGACACTACAGTATAAAACTTTTTAAATTTACAATGATAATAAATTAATGTTTCTACTAAAATAAGTTAAATGACAACTTATAATACAGGGCACAAACTTAACATTCATTAATATGAATGAGATTCCATGTAACAACGATATTCACAATCAAAACGTTTACACTAAAAATGTTCGGGATAATACGGAAGGTAACTAGAATCCTGCAGGAAGAGAACAGGTGAGGAACTGTACTGAGGGAGAATCATTTTACGTAGTTGAAAAATAGAGAGGGTTCACAAAAAGGGAGACTTTATATTTCTGCCATCCTGTTTAACAAGCATGCCAAGGGAAAACAATAAATTCCCAACCGTACCAAAATGCATAGAGGTAACCTACACCACCCGACCACCCCTCATGCACCAGCAACTTAAACTTTTCATCCAATAAACACTCCGACACACTCAGCATTTAAAAGAAACATTTATTTGAGAAATTGTGCCGTCAGTAGAGACTGCAGTTAATCGGTTTGAATTCGACGATGGCAACAATAAACCCGCGTTGAAAAGATCGTTGAGGGTGGATAAAGACGTTTTGTGCGGGCATGGTGTGGAGGCGCGTGATGGCGGGGAGGAAAGGGAGGGGAGGGGGGAGCCGGTTGAGAGGTTTCTTGGAGGCCGTCCGGCGGAGGTTCCGGCACACACGCTTCCGCTTAGGCGGAGGTGGGGACCGCCAAGCGCAGCTCACGGGCCGCGCTTGGCGGAGAGGGTTGCTTCTCGTTCCCCTCCCCAAGCTGCATTCTTTCGCAAATGATGAGAATGCAGGTAGTGCATTGAAGACAATAATAAGAATTGAAGAGGTATTGTTCGTTCATTTGGTTGGAGAATTACTTCGCATTTCTTACGAAATAGTTAACCAATACTCAAGAAATTGTTCACTTTCCTAAAAAAATATAAGACTAGAGATGGCACAAATATCTGAAATATACTCTTGAATTTTTCAAATGCTTCGTTTGGCTCTAACAGTTTTTTTCGCAGACACTCTACATTCTTTAATTATACAAAAAGTGAGGAGGTTTTTCGAAGAATACTAATGTGAATATTTCTGAATTTATATGTAGAATATAGATAATTCTGTTTTTGTAATACATATTGTAATTGCCTATTTTGATATCTTACCAATGCTATTATTGCTCCATTATATTCATTTGATTTTCATTCCGGCATTACAATTAGTTGATTTTCAAGAGAAAAAGCAAATTGAAAATAGACAAAAAACCATTGATGTGTACGCATCGGCAAAAAGTAATGATTTTAGAAGGTATTGTGAAAACTATCAGTAAAACACAGTTGCTGATGTCATCAAAAAATTACTAAAAAAGTTCTAAACGTCAGTAATGTTTGTTAACACTCTTTAAATTTTTATATTAAAAGTAGAAAATCTTACTTTATAACAGTAATAAATTCAGCTTTATCCGGAATAATGAAGAATTTTTTATTGATGAAGCACATGTGATTGCAAACCTGCCCTCAGGCTGTGTGTAAAAATTGATCATTTGTTTTGAATAATACATGTATTTTGAATAATACACGTTTCGAATGCAATAAACGCGAAGTTCAGAGACGTTAATTCGTCTGAAATGCGTAATAACTTTTAAACCATGTACGCTATTTGTATGGATTGAGTATTCAGGAATCATCACGCCATTTAGCTTTCACATTTCTATATAAAGAGAGACAAAAGGCCACAACAAAATAGGAATATTTCTGTAAAATAATGTGATAATTATGTCACGAGTCAAATTTAGATACATGAAAAGCTTTAAAATATACCTTTCCATTACGTTAACCACATTATGGTATTGTAGTTAAAGTAGTTTTCCAATTAAAAATGAGTATTGTGTGACAATAGTGGCAATTCGGTGTCAGTGACAATAATTATATCGTATAGGGAATGAAATGGTAAAATTTGGCATGTTCTTCGGGTGGCAATTGATTTATTGCACGTATAACCATTGCGCATAGTACTTATCTTTCCAGTATGAGTTTAAATTTTCCACCACCATGAATCATTTCTGACTTGGTTGCGACCTACAGGCCAGTACGTACAGGTAGATACCTACCGTGAAGAATATGGCTAATGAATTAGACATTTTTCAGTGGAACAAGACGTGTATGTAATGTTCACGTATGCAAAACGTAATTACAAATACACATTAACAAATGGCCTTGATTTCAATTTCTAGGAATTTCTCATTGCGATAAAAACCTGAAGAGCGTTTAGATACCTTAGGGACGGGAAGAAATCAATGAAAATTAATTTTGGGCAACTCCATTTCCGCAGATAACTTTAGAAAATAAACTCTTCATCAAAAATTGAAGTGTTTCTTCATTTAGTGATTTGATGATTAATGAGAAGAAAAATGTATTTTCATAATAGTGTTAGGTTACGTGGCCTTAATGAGCCTAAACCCCTATCTCAACGGACGGCGCCCGTTAAGAATTTCGCAACTGCCGTCCGTTAAGAATAAGCGAAACAAATGAGTTGTAGCTAAAGAAGGCTCCTACTTCGAGAAAAGGTATTTCTTATTTACACTCTTTTTCTTGTGTAAGCAGATGGTGTAACGAAAAGAATTGAATGACACACGGCCAATATAAAATAATTGACTTGTATGGTTATTTGCTGTATACAAATTATAGAGTTTCAATCTACGCATATGCTCTTCAGTACTTCGTAGTGTAATCCGTGTCCTTGTCGCTATTGCCGCGGTTTCCGCGCCCCGTAAACCACGAGGAGCAACGAGAAACCCCGGCTCTGGTTTGGGCAGCCCTGGGGCACGGCTTGCGGAGCAGCTGAGACGCGCCTCTCCATGGGCCTTAGGTCCCGAGCCTCAGGCCTTAGGCGGCGCCTAATGGGAAGCAGAGCCCGGGCCTCCTCGCCGCGCGCTCCGCACGCCACCGCCACTTGGGCCTCCTAAGCAGGTTACGCAGGCGGAGGCGGAGGCACACACAATGGCGAAACGCGGCGCCAGCGCATCCCACATTCCCACGGCCGCCGCCGCCTCCGCCTCCGCCGTCGGCCTCATTGCCTCTGCCTCCTCTCCGCGCTGCACTCTGCGGTCGCGCAATAGCAAACGCGCACGCACGATTCACAAAATTACAAAAATTAAATATGAGGTTTGTGGCGTAAGTCATGGCAACTATTAGTTTTGTGGGAATGTGATATATACACATGAAAAGACACGGTATGAACGAAGTGCATGAGTATTTAACGACACACCAGATTTGGGTTTCTCATATTTATTAAATTATTTGAAATTACAGTACTGTTTTCATGTTCCAAAGAATTTGAGTACGTACGAAATCACAAGATTACAAAAGCATTGCTTATCCGTTATAAAGACTGGATTAGGCAGATGCTCGATACCGCACGGACCACATCGGTTCGCACACTCACAGGTCGTCATGTGCTTTGCCGATCACTGGTTGCGAAGCGTCCTCGCAGAATCTCTCCTGCCCATCTGGCCTCTGTCCGGTATTCCTGTGGCCTTCACCCATGAGCATTATTCCCACGACCTTCCACCAATTTCCTGCATCACTCTCGGGCATTTCTCCCATGGAGAATTGCTATCTTTGTGTATGAGAGCTGCTCCATTCATCTCGCACGGCAGTAGTCGGACAACTGATTTCACGTTGCTCTCTGTGCTAATAGAGACACTGACAGAGCAACTAGTGGATGTGAACACATCCTACTGCAACACTTATCTTATGTTATAAATGAAATTATGTGATCCGAAAATAATTATTGTAGAAAAAAATGGTTGCCATGACTTCTGCCGCAACCCTCGTAATTTTCTACTTGTTTATGTCTTTATTAGATCAATCTGTTGTACTGATAATTCCCTAATGTTAAATTACTCTAATATTATATTTTCTCTAATATTATATTAAAGACACTAATATATTATTATTATTATTATTATTATTATTATTATTATTCATAACTATTTACGTGAGGTGATGTGATTTGCTGTAAAGCTTGGGCATTGAAATTAAACATTATTTTGTAAAGTTTTGTATTGTTGGTCAATGTAAATTTAATTAATGTTAAGTTAAGATATTTTGCCAACAAGTTCCCACACTTAATTTCAGATTTAATGCATAGTAATTATAATCTAATAGCACGTTTGGACAGCGTAATTTGTACCGCGCTTCCTCCATTGGGGAGATTTGAATTCATTCTTGTCTTCTGTGAGGCATTTGCAACATTAAAAAAACCTACAAAACTATTGCGGAAATGTGTAAAAGACATTGCATCGACACTCCTGAACACTGTCATGATACGAAGCATAAAATACTGATTTCACGTAGTATATTCCTCTTGCGATGGTTTATTTTTTGACCTGGTGTTGGTGGCGAGGATCTGAGACTGATACTAAATTTGTCTAAGATTGGTGAATTGATATTTACTTGGGAATCTCTAATTTAATCTTCCCTTCAACAACATCAGCGCCAGGTGAAGACGTTACGAGTCGTAAGGATCTCAGAAGCCACAATTCCAAAACCTACGGCATGTGAAATTTGAACTTTTAAAGCGTAACTCTTATACAATATCTCTTCAAGGGGATGTATTGAATTAAATCTGAAATATACTAAAAAAATATTGAAAATTATTTCAATGAAAACTCAATTGCATATATAAAATTGGGAAATTAAATTAAAAAAGTAATGCAATTCAAAAAGAATACTCAACTAGTTTCAGAGTACGTATTTACGATAACATGCATAAACCAAGCAGATATTCAAAAGTAGTTGTTGGAATAGGTGAAGTGGAAGTAAGGGGTGCGATGGCAGCTACCCGAAGTGTTGCAGGTATAAATATCAGATTCTCCAAATCATTCCATTCCTCTTTGGAACAGATAGGTATATACTTTCAGTCAATTGTTTTTCAATTTGGTTATTATAAATTGTTTCTTCATTCAACAATAACGTAAACATTGATTTCTGTTTTCTTCTCTCCGGTGTTAAAGCAGTGGGCGAACATGAGATCATTCAACTACTCCATTGCCTTCTTCCCTACTCCTTCCTTAGGTTACGATCAGTTCTAAGTAAACATTTTCCAGCCCGCTGTAGTTCATATTATCCACTGAATTTCCTCTATCTTCTCCGGGCCTTTTGACACCTCCTTTTTTTCTGTCGGATTTGATAAAATTAGAAATGCTGCGATGAGTCGCAGCAAAATTCAAGGATTCTTGAATCTACATTCCGTTTCTAGAGTTCCAGTTTTAAATTAAAAATTTCAAATTTAGGACGAAAAAGGGTATTTCAGAAACTATTTCTACAATGTACTTTTCACGCATTTCTTAATGTAAATGAGAGAAACAATGCTGTCTATATTCTTCAGAAAAGAAGGCGATGACTTTCTTATTCTTCATAAGTAAACTAATTTTCCATTAATAGCTGATGAATCCTCTAAGATAAATTTACAGACTATGATATCATTGAAGTTGCAGAGTTAATTCCGGTATTTTCATTCCGTTAGGACAATGAAAGTTTTGCTCCACACGAGAAAGAATCACGTCTCAAGATAAACCAATCACGTCCAGAATAAAAGCACACAACGATATTTGCAAACGAAGTTACCTGCATACGATGCAAAGTAAATCGTCCTCTTTATATAGTTTAAGGCAAAGTTGAAGTTGTGCTTCAAACCGGATGTAATGTATACGTTTCTCTAGCAACAAGCAAGGTAACTGGCAACCGGAATCGTGAAGTCCATATCAATTTCACAGACAATTTAGATATTATTAGCTAACACATTGGTACACTTTTCTGATTGCAGAAGATTCATTAGCTTTATTTCGGAATTACGATTTAATCTCGTGACAAACATTAACAAATCACTATTATGAATTATTGCATTGAATCTGCGGAGAACGGATACGCGACTATCATATACAACGTCGCGGCTACCGCCCCAGGCGTCCAGCTTCTGTGAAAGCTCGGAATGCTCGGGAATTCCCACGCGGAGCGCCACGCGCAGGCGAATTGATTGTCTCAACGTGAGCCTGACCCTCCTCGGGGAGGAGTCAGCGGGGCCCTCGAGACAAACGGCAAATTGTCTCCACGAGCGGCCGCATCCGCTGGCGCGGCCCTCGCAGGAGCGCGGAGGGCATCTCCGTCAGTCACCGTCGCCGTCGCCTCGTCGCGGCCGCGCGCGCTTGCCCTAACGATCGCCCACTGAATGGGCTGACGTCACCGGCGGGCGAGTCCACAGCGTCGCTCTCCCGCCTCCTCGCAGTCTGGACGCCGCCGCCTCCGCCCGCACCACGCGCTCGCGCCGGGCATCGATCCGAGGGCGCGCGCTCGCCGGCGAGAGGCGGCGCGGGCCCTCCAGCGAGTGCCGGGCGCGGCCCGCGCGGCGCGGCGGCGCCACGCGGCGCGGCGCGCGCCCGCGGGGCGGCGTGGAGTGCCCGGCGCGCCGGCAGAGCGTGCCCGCGCCGGCCGCCCGCCCTGCGCCCGCTCCCGCGCGCGCCGTGTTTGGACGCGCGGCGGCCGTGACAGCGCGCGCCGCGCCCGCCCGCGCTCCACTCACCTGTTGGCGGAGGGCGGCGGCGGCGGCGGCGTGCGCAGGCGGGGGGCGGGCCCTTGCGGCGCACGGCCGTAGCGCCGCCGCAGCGGGAAGGGCACCGCCGTGAAGGACGGCCGCCGCGACGAGGAGCCGTTGCTGCTGCTGCGGGACGGCGACTCGCGGGGCTGCGAGGCCGCGCGGCGCGCACGCCGACGCCGACGCGTCGTCTTCGTCTTCGGCGGCTTCCAGCTCGGCCTCGGCCTCGTCGTCCATCGCCGTCTCCTCGGCCACGGCGCGACAGCGCGGCGCAGCGGGGACTCCATGATGCTGCGGCCGGCGCAGCGGGCGCGCCGCCGCGACTGCCTCCGCCGCAGCCGCCGTCGGTGAGAGGCCCGCCGCCGCGCCCGCCGCCGCCGCCGCCCGCGCGCGCTTTCCCCGCCGCGGGGGCCGTCGTCGGTGCGGTCTCAACCGCCGCCACCTCCACCGCCGCCGCCGCTCCCGCCGCCACGGGCGACGTCTCCCGTGGCGAGCGCGCGCGCGATCGAAGGCGGTCCGCCACCGACTGCGCGCCGGCCGGCCGGCGGGACGGAGACGGACGCGCGCCCCGGACTCACTCACGGACGGACGGACAGCCGCGACCGCCGCGGCGCAGCGGCCGACGCCACCGCAGCCACCGCCGCCCCCGCCGCCCGCCGCCGCCACCGCTAAGTTTAGCCGCGCGCGGAAACCCGAGCCCGCCCGCGGTCCCGCTGCCGACGTCGCAGGCCAGCGCCGCCCGCGCGCCCGCGCCGCCACACGCTCGCGTTATCGCGAGATAGGCTCCACCTGGCCGAGTCAGCGACCCTCGGAGCGGGCGGCCTACGGCGACGGCGAAGGCGACAGACCGACCTCCGATACGGCGCCGCCCCCCGCCGCGGGCGACGTCGCCGCCGGCGCGGTGCTATCGCGAGCCGCGGAAGTACTACGTCACTGGGATGCGGGCGCGTGCAGGGGAGGGGATGGGCGGAGCCGCGAGGCGCTGACGACGCGGCGCGGGTGGGGCGCGTTCTGGAGGCGCGTGAGCCATGGGACCACGCGGTACTCACCGGTAGGAGTCTTGGCGCAGGCGGGCCACCGCGCCGGTCGTCGCCTCCGCCGCCCCCGCGGCCTGCCACCGCCGCCGCCGCCGCCCGCCGCCGCGCGCCCGGTCCTGGCGCCGCCAGCAGCAGCGACATGCCCGCGGGCAGCCTGCGACAGAGCACGCGCGTGATGAGGCGGCGGCGGCGGAGGAGGCGGTGCGGGGGCACGCGGCGACGTGCGAAGTTGGCCGCGTGCCGCCGCCGCCGCTACCGCCGCCGAGCCGCGTGGTCCACCGCCCGTAGCCGAAGCCATAGCCACAGCCAAGCGGCTGGCGTGCGCTCGCGTTACGCAACGTCGCCCGCAGATCCGTGCGCCCGCCACCCGCCGCCGCTCTCACTAATTGAAGGAGAAGAATTGAGGGGCGCGGGGAGGGGGAATCACGCGATGTCACCCTCGCGCCTTTCGGCAGAATTGTCTCGTGCCGGGGACCTATCGTCTACCACGTGGCCGCGAGCGTGTTCCCCTCCTCTCTTCTGTAGCCTCCTTTGATCTGCGCCGCTGCTTTGTTAACAAAAGAGCGACAGACAGACAATTGCCCCCCGCACAATTTCTTATTAAAGAAGCAATAGGTAGCCAGAAATTCTTCGTAAAAGGAAAATTCCTAATTGTACGGTGAATATGAAAGTTCCAAGGCAAATGTTCTGAATGATATAGTGGCAACGCAAAACTAAAGGGGTTTGAACGGTCTGTAATGATGTCAGCGGGGAGCCTTTAGCTGTAAATATTCCGCGAAGGTTTGAAATGAAAGTATTGTGTAATAGATTTATAATGTATTTTCTTTCAAAACTTTTCTCTGTAAAAGAAGAACCAATAGGTACTGACCGTCCAATGCTTCAAGCAATGTATATAATTAGAGTATTGCAACAGGATATCTTATCTTGCCATGGTGGATCACGAAAGCATCAAGTTGTGTACATGTGATTGTAATGATACAAGACTATAAATATTCAGAATGCACAAATCAAATCAGCAAACAGATTCTGGATAGGTTTGCTTTCTTTGCCATTACTTATTCAAACTTGTGAAAAACAGGTTAAGATAGTAGAACATATAGCAAAGACAAGACAACACAAGACATGACAATTCCCTAAAATACATTAGCAGCGTGTCACATAACCTGAATTATCATGTCGCTTCTTGAAACACACTTAGCACGGAAAAAATGCCCGGGGGCCAGAAAGATGCGAGGGCGCCGATGGAGGCGGCGTGTGCGAGTGACATTTGGATTTGGGGCGAGGCCGCCTCGCCTGCGCCCCCGCCCGCGCGGCCACCGTGATCGCCGGCGCGGCGCGGCGCGGCCACCGTGGCAGACGGGGCCCACCGCGTCGCTACTAGCCATGATAAAACCATTAGCCCCCGCACGCACGCGAGCCCGGGTTCCGGCGGTCACGAAAGCCGCCCCTCCCCGCGCTCCCTGGCACGGAAGGAGCACGCCCCCGCGCGCGCCCCACGTGCGCTCCCACGCCCCCGCCCGCGGGCGCGGCCTAACGGGACCCGCAGGAACGGCTGGGCGGCGCGGCCGGAAACACGACCCGCGCGGGGGCGCAGGCGGCGGTGACGTGTGCGGCGGGGGCGGCCGCATTGCGACTTACCACATTGTCGTGGCGCTGGCCGACGCCGCGCCGCGCGCCGCTGCCGCTCTGCTGCGCACGTTGCGAGTATTTGCGGCAGGTGGCGGTTGCCGCGGCGACGGCGGCGGCGGCGGTGGCGGCGCCGCCAGAGGCCGGACCCCGGCGTCGCCGACACCGCCGCCGCCGGCAGCGCGCCGCGGCGCCGTCGCCAGCGTGTGCGTGTGTGTGTTTATATATAGCCCCAGCGCAGGCCTTACCTCACTGCAGCCGCTGCCGGCGGCGCCTCCTCAGCGCGAGCACACGCGCCCGCGCGCGCCCGCGAGCACGCTTCGTCGGTGCGGTCGCCACCGCCGCCTCGCGGACGTCCCGCAGCTGTCACTCGCTCACGCTCGGTCGCTCACGCGCTCGCCAGGCCTGCCAACCGCCGCGTCGACGCCTTCGCCTCGCTTCGGTGAGGAGGCGCGCCTCTTCTTCCGGGAGGCAGCTCGGCCCGCCCGTGGGCCGCCTGGGCACGGCCCGGCCCGGCCCCTGCCCGCGCCTCAGGCCGCGGCCGCGGGGGGCGCGCTTGGCACGGCCGGCACGCGGCCCTCAGGGGCAGGGTCGGCGCGCGACGCCAACGCAGCGGCGACGGTCACGTCGCGCGGCGCCGCCTCAGCGCTTGCCGCGCGCACCCCGCCCTGCTGCCGGGTCGCCGCCGCCGCCGCCGGCGTAAAAATAAATTCGCCTCGTTGATACGAATAATGAAGCTAATAACCGCCCTGGCCGTTTGGCTCCTTTGTGTGGCCGTTACGTAAAGCCGCGCGAATCACTCTGCCGCGGCCGCCCCGCCGCGGAGCATCCACCGCACGGCGCCTGGGTTCGAGTCTCCGTCTTGGCCTCCGTCGGACAGCGGCCGCCGGGGGTCCTGGCGTGGCTCGCGGTGTCGGGCGTGTGTTTCGGCCGATCAACCTGTCCCTCGGCCACTTTCCGCGCGCACTGACGTAAGCGAGCCGTGCCGCACCGCCGCCGCCGCCGCCGCCGGCGCGTTCGTGGGGCCGGCCCCCGCGCGGTGGGGGCCCCCGCGAGCCCGGTATCTGGGCCGAGGGCGGCGGCGGTGGAGGCGGAAGGACATCGCGCATTATCCGCTAAAACGCAATATGAGAAAGTGGCTTCAATTGGGCGCGGAGAGGGGCGGGGCGATGGGGGACGCCCCGTGGAGATCGCCGCCGGACCTCTGGGAGCCGCGCCGCGCCGCGCCGTCGCGGAAGACGTCCAGGTCCCCGAAGCGTTGCATGCCCTGCGCGAGGAGATGGATTCCGGGAAGTCGGCCTTGGGCTGGAGAGAAGGCAGTGGCGTAACTGGAGTGTTTGGGGAGCAAGAACTACCTAGACCCCTTTTTTTATATGATCGTTCCACCTTGAGCGACTTTACTAACAGATACCTTATTTTACGTAAGTAGTTAACCGTGTAGGAGATTTATGCCTTTAGAACTTAACACGTGAAAACCAGTAAACAACTCAGGTTTCAAACAATGCCTTACAAACAATAAGGTGCCTTAGAATGGTTGTATGAATATGTACTGTTTCGAACATGAATGAATATAAAGTTTTCCATCGGTTTGCATGAGGTTCGTCAGTTCGTAATGATTCATGACTGAATGAAATAAAATCGGGTGCTGAACTCGTGTAATTCAAAACGTAGGCGATTAGCGGAAACACCAGTGGGATTCCCTATCGCAAGTTCATTTTCCGGCAACACTATGCTTCCTAGAGACATTCTGAACGATCGAAACTGTCAGGGATAAGTTATTATTATTAATATTATTATTATTATTTGTTATTATGATTTGTAATGTTTAGAGAAAGAATACGCAATATTGCAAAAGGCATTAAAAATTACACAGAAAAACAAATGCACAACAAAAGCTTGACAAAATTATTTAAAATGAAATATTTAATATAATAAATTATTTTAAAAAGTACAATATCGAAGGAAACTATTGTAGAAATTTATTTATTTCAGATCCTCAAATTTATCAATGATACACAGACGTGTTATTAATAGATTATTAATGCCTGCAATACATATTCACCTTCCGAAACATCACACTCACAATCACACTTAAAAAGGCAGAATTTAAATCAATTCCCGCTCTCCGTTTCTATTCTTTAACCTTTATTCTTCAACTCTTGAAACTACATTTGTTACGACGTTTCGAGGTGTAGTTGACCTCATCATCAGGCAAAAGATGGGCCTGATGATGTCACCATAGTGACGTCACGGTAGTGACATTTAAGCTCCCGATTGGATGGCAGAGAAACATCTGATTCCTGTCAGGGGCAAAGTTGCGAAAATCGATGTACTTGATGTTTAACCTTTCTTTTTTTTTTTTCACTTTCGATGTTCAAAACCGAGACTCACCAGTAGGTTCACAAATCCACTGGAGCCGTGGAAAGACTTGTTTGTGTGTTGATTCGCCGCGCAGTCAACAGGCAAGGAGTTGCCCACGCGCTCTGCAACCGCGAGCATCCTCTGTTCCATGCGGCACGAAAGGAGGCGGTCACGTCATCCCGCTTGCGCCAGCACCGCTCCTCGGCCCTCGGCCGCTCGTGACCACAACACACTAATCGTTACGCATGGAATTGAGATGGATCGGAGAGGATCTTGCCGTATTAAATTTCGACGAACGCTTATTTTTTTCCACGTATTCTTCTTAAATACGAATCAATACACAAAATAAAAGTCAGTGAACCAGAGGCGAGATTGACCAAATGCATTTCTTTGCAACGATATCGTCAAACTATGCTCTTTAATTTCTATACTCCGTGTTGAAACAATTTTATTTACATATTACTTTTTCTGAGCTTTTTGACACATGCAGTAAACAACTATATTGTGGATTTATTGCTTATGTATTTTAAATTATGAATTATGTTGGGATTCGTTTCTAGGAAACATGTTCAGAATATTCGAATTGCACACAGTTACCTTATATTGGACAAACGGATATTCATATCTTCATACTAATAGAGTAGTATGTAAACCATATAAACCACGCTTTTATCAGTCCAGCTATTTCCTTCCAAACAAAAGAAGTAGTTCCTATATTCTGAATTTGTGACTAGCGAACTAGAAGTAACACAATTTTCATGTAATCATTACAAAGAAACGTGACTGACCTTTCAATGCAAGTTTTATACCAGATGATGGGAAACAGTACTAGTATGAAGTAAACGCAGAACGATTAAATAAAGAATGCAGTTTCCGTTTAATATAATTTTAACTCAATTTGAGATTCAGTTGTAGTTATGTCGGTTGTAGTATCTTCTCAAGTTTCTCTAATAAGAATTGAAGAGCATGGGCAGTATTTTTTGTGCTTTTGTTGCTTTTCAATTAGTTTTGTATACAAAAGTGAGTGTTAACCTACGAAGGTACGTCAGATAATTAACTTCAATAGTAGATAAAATTACGATAAGTTGAAGATACATTCCTGAGTAGTATTTCTTATCTGCATTAATTGTAAGGAATATAAAACATGTTTGTTCAAACAGTTTATAATATACAAGCATTCATGAGAGAATCACTCTTCATAAATACACAACCTTAAACAAATTGCTACACATATATATCTTAAATACTCATAACATTTCATAGAGTATTTAAGCTTTATAAAATAGTAATAATAAAAATAAGAACGGCAAAGAAACCGGATATTGTTATGTGGGATTTGGATAGAAACATTTTAAACACAAGAGTTTGGAAATCGAGGTCAGCCGAATGTGGGATGTAAAAGCACAAGTCGTCCCGATAGTTATCGCAGCCGTGGGATTTTGGTTTGAACAAAATTTCTGTAAGATCTTGACTAAACTCCCAGGTCATTCAAAAGACTGAGACTAGTTCAGAGAGGAAAGTTTCTATGAATATGAAAGAAAAATTGAAGCGTCGGCTGGAATAACGTTGCAAGCGACACATTTTTCAATTTACTAATTTCTATGGAACAATGTTGTATATGAATCTGTTCCTCCATTGACATTTTATTAGAATGTTTAAGTTTATTTTTGCGTGAAAAAAATCTGGCTTCAAATATTGTCTAACGCGGAACAACGTTGTAAGTACTGGCAAATGGCGTGGAATGAGCGTATAAGTATTTCACCGTCCACTGAAAAAGACAGTAAAAGGGCAAGAAAAGAAGAAGGAATGTCAAAAACTGGAAGTGTAATGTAAGTAAAATGTGTAGAGATGCCGGTGAAGAGTATATAAACTCTAGGAATGTAAGAAAACCAGTATTGGAGCGTTCAAACGAGGTGGGTGGAACAATGTTGTACCCGCCACAGCTTCTTCATGCTGAGTTATAATTCGTTTTTGCTGAAGATAATAGCTTTAATGTAATTAAACTGGTGTATAAATTTCAGAATGTATCCTGTAAGTGCAGGGTAGAATTCAATGCGGAAAAATATTGTGGCCTGAAAGGGAAACTCTGAAAGGTTACGTGCACTATGTTATGATGAACGTTGAGCATTTCTAGCACATCCGTGTGTGACGACCTAAGAGACGAAATGAAGAACTTCAGAATCTGTGTCTGCTTTGTACCATTACATATTATTATTATTATTATTATTATTATTATTATTATTATTATTATTATTATTATTATTACTAGCCAATTAAGATCCCATTAAAGGCAAGGGCCTTCTGCCATTTTGCAGGGAATACTGAAGTGATAGTGTGAAGATGTGGGGTGGAGGTGGTAGGACACGAGGTAAACAAGGAACGATTATCTGCAGATCTGAATATCACAATCATGTACATAGAAAGGGGAATCAATAAGTTCTCAAGCATTTTCAAGGTTTCCTGCCAATTTATAATTTACAGAAGTACTATAACAACGTTGTATGTATTCTGAATATGTAACGTTGTTCCATGGATTGAAACTATATACTACTGAATTCGTTTGTAAGTCGTAGAAAATTCTTTCTAGTATGTTTTCCTTTCTAAAACACATTTCTTAAAAGTGTCAGAAGAGCATATAGCACCGATAGAAATAAAAGGTTTTAGGGGTAATCGATTTTGTTCTCTCCTCTACAATTTAGAATATGCCGCTTACAACGTTGTTCCAACCGATGCTTCAATTTTTGAACAAGTGAAAATTCACATCAGAGAACTAAATATTATTGGTAGGAGGCATTAGGCAAAATGTAAGTTTCTTGTTTGAAACACGACAACACCTCGTGTTATCTCGGAAAAAGAAAGTCCGCTTTACCACATGCCTCATTTAGATATTCAACCTGTTCATTCGACCTCCAGCGGGTATCACAAGCCAGCGAGTTTTTTCTAGTAATTTCTCGAGTTCTAGTACACAATGCACAGAGCAAAGCCAAGGAGCACGTTGCGGTGCGGCGGCAACATGGAGGTCTGAAGAAGGGATGCGACATGGATGTCGATGTTTATTACATCGATTTTGTAAGCTCAGTTTTTTTAACATCGATATTTTTTGTTCGAGGGTTTGATGTGATCGATAAATTGAAAGAACAAGCCCTCATAAAAATTTATATAATAATTTATAGAATATATCCATAAATTGAACATCCTGAATCACCACCATTTCTTAAAATTTTAACTTCGTCTTAAGAATTTTAAGGTAGACTTAAGAGATGTTTTCGTTTCACGAAACCCTTTAAGGCGAACTTAACGATACGTTCTACTTAAATTTAAGCACACCTCACAGCTGCACTTATCCATTTTAAGTCGTGCTTTACGACGAAAAAAATTAAAATAGCGAGTATATCGTGAAGTGTTGCTTTTGATAGTGATAGCTGTGAAATTGTGAAAACGCAAGCTTTGAGAAGCCTTTTTGTAGGCCAAGGTGGATCCGTGAACGATCCGAATATTTAGAAAAGGTCGATGAAAGGTATTCTGACACCCAATTTCGCCTGTCAGAGATGACAATACTTCGTATTTTGGAGCTAATTGAAGACCGAGTGGAATTTTCAAGTATATATTTTCCAAAAGTTAATTATTAACGATATTAACATTTCAATATTTTGGTTCATAATTTCCTTGCAAGTAACAATTTTCCCCAACAAGTGTTTTGTAAGTTCACATGGTCCCAGAACTATTTTCAATTTCCAAGTTTTACATTCAGTAATTTTTATTGCATTTTCTTTTTCACTTAAACCTAATGCTCTCCCCAACTTTATTTAATGTTTATTATATTTCATCTTGTAGCTCGTTGCTGTAAAATCGTTCAATTACTGCTGTAATCAATTACTGATCGATTTCTGTTAAATCGTCCAGTTACCATACTTTTTTGTCGGTTTGTTGCTCCATTTGTAACTTTATTTTCTATCAGAGAAATGTACTTTCTCGTCTATTCGATGAGCACTTATTTCTCCGACGATGAAAATTTTGCAATCCCCTCTCCTTTCCCCATTATGAAAAATCACTAAAAATTACCTCTTTGCAACAGAATACAAAGCAGAACAAAAACAATACGGTCACTGGCTGAATTACCAGGGTGCAGCATTGCCAACCAACTCTTGAATGTATTTAAATTATACTTCACTAAGCAGTGCTTCAAAGAGTGTGGTGAAACGACGAACGACAAAGCACGACATAAACCGCATCTTAAAATTAATTACGACTTTACTAAGTCGTACTTAACAAGTATTTGGTGAAACCGACCGTAGAATGTCCAAGGGTGATAACAGTTTTCGTCGATAAAAAAGCCTCTAAAATTTTTGAATTATCAAATCGCATAATCTACGTTTTATTAATTGCCCTGATAATTATTTCACTTTGTTTTGTCAGTTAAATCTCAAGTAAAATTAATAAACGATATCACTTTCATATTCAATTCCCTCCAGCGTGAACTTCAGTGGTAACTAACCCTGTTTTAAAAACATCGGTATTTAATAACACGGATGTTTTATTAACATCGATGTTTTCTTGGCGATGTCACGTTCCTCCTCTGAACTCTGAAGACGATTGCCCCGCACACACAGCGGCCACATCCAAGGCGCTTATGCAAATGGTGGCACACGCGGCGCGGCCACCGGCTCCCAGACGGTCAACACCCGCGGCCTGCGCCGGCGCCACCGCTCCACTCGCCTTCCTCCGCCCACGCTCCCCTCTGACCCTGACCCTGACCCCGCCACCGCCCCGCCCCTCAAGCTTCCCACTCCTCAGCCCCCTCCCCTACCCGTTTCCGCCCCAACCATGGCCACTGACGATATCGTCCCCTCCCCTGCTCCCGCTCTTCCAAGCCCGCATACTCCTCTGCCCCCTCCTCTCTCTGTTCCCTGTCCACGCTTCTGCCTCTGACGCTCTTGCCTCCTCCGCCTCGCCTCCACGTCTGTCAGCTCTTCTGTCATCACCCTTGACGCTCCCCGTTTCTCCATTTCCGCATATTCCTCTGTTCCCGACCTCTCTACACGCCACTGACTCTGAAGCTCTCGGCTCCTCCGCTCCCGCGGCTCTCTCGGCCTCCGCCTCGTCTCTCCTGCATCGTCAGCCGGCTTGCGATCAAGTGCATGGAGAGCAAACGCCGCGACTGTAATCCATTGCAATATTATAATTCTCTTAGTACAATACATAGGTACACAGAGTAGCCACACGGACAGCGTGCTAGCCTTCTGTGACGTGGCCCGGGTTCGATTTCTGGTTGGGACAAGAATGAAGCGGTAGTTTCTTGTAGGACTGGCCTCAATTTGTATAGCTGTGTGAGGAATGAAAAAGCTCAGGCGGGCCAAGTAAGCTAGAATACGGCATGCTCGCCACATGTCTTCCTTTCCCGCAAAAACTCGGATTAATTCGGCCCCTACTATGTCAAATATATACACAAACATAGAAATACTTACTATTGTTTCCAGTTTCGTTCAGATTTATTACCTTTAAGTACCTTTTGATGTATAATAAAAACTACTTACTAACATCAAGTAGCTTTTGATGTACAATAATTCCAAAAGTCACTGTTTCCTCATCTTTTTTGAAGTTCTTTTTGTTTCCGGGAACTCATTCACTGTCCAAACCAAAACATTTTTACGTGTTTACTAAAGATAACAAAATGTTTCAACATTAATATTTCTTAATTTATTTTTTTTATAATAAAGATTTAGTTTTATCTTTAACTGTGCTGTTTAATGAATGATACAAATTAAGTAACAACAACGGTATCAATTCTTAAAGGGCTCAATAATGACCGAATTGGGAGTAACTTGTGACAACAGAATACCACTGAATTTTCAGATGCAGAATTCGCTACGTCTCTTTACTTGGTTTTCGTCAATGAAAAATACGAAAACACCATTTCATATAAACATGTGTTTGCGTGAATATTTTTGTTCATCGAGGTATGTAGAACTTAAGAAGTGTCAATTGTAATGAGTATTGAAATCGGTACACGAAACACTTATGAGTACAACCTCGCAGGATACTAATGTTCCGCAAAAGACAATTTAAGACTAGTGGTGCTACAATAGCACATAATTTCCCGTATTGTTGGAAGCATCTACGCAGAACTGAAATATTGCACTTTCTGCCCTACTAACATCATAGCTATTATTTGAAAACGTCCAATTGAACCAAGAAGCGACCAACCACGGTGTAAGATATCTCGATCAGGTTTTTGTCCAGTTTCCCTGATCCATAGAGCAAATGCTGAGATGGCCCCTTGTTTCGCTTCTGGACGTAAATGTAGCTTCACTGTGCGCACGTTTTCTTGAGCACTCCTTTTGCTTGTAGTTCATTTACAGTTGAAATTGATTTTCTATAACTCGGGGAAAAAACATTTTTCAAATATTCTCATTTTTCTAAAATAATTATTTTCTAAATTCATTTTTTTCGTTTTTATTATTTTTTTTCAAATTCTGGCCCTCAAGAAAATGTGCGCAGATAAATTTCTTTCCCCACACGTCATACTATACAGTTTTTTACTGTTTTTTTGACAAATAAAAATAAAAAGATATATAAGTGTGTTAACTAGCCTCCTTTGGGGCAAATTTTCTGAAGCCAGTTTGAGGCTAGTTCCTCGATTGTCCGTACGATCGGTTTGGGTCGCGGTTGTAAGATATGCTTCTTAAGATGACATCTTAAACTGTGGCTGTTACATTACACGACCAATCACGACCTTGCCCAACTGAGACCCAAAGATCGCAGCACTTATATGCGAGAACTGTGTCACATAAGTTTCAGTTTTAGACTGGGAGTGAACACACCTGTGTATCTTACACAGTGCGAACAACTCACTGTTTCCATTGTAGTATTGTCAAAACTATGTGAATTCCACAACTGCACAAAAATATAATACAAAGTTTTGTAAACTTTTATTGGAAAAAGATGTCTGATACCAAGTCACAACAATGAAACGCAATTCACAGAAATCGCGACAACGGAACAGAATTCAATTGTTGCGTTCCTGCATTGTCGATAGTCTCTTAAAGAGTTAGCAATTTTTATTTTCAATATTTGAAAAGAAATAATTTCTTTAAAGATTAATGTGCAAATGTATAATAAATGGTCGAATGTAAAAACGATCAAAGAAATAATATACAAAATTGCAAATTCTAATTTACGACGCATCCGGCTGTCTGAAGCGCAGTAATTTTGCAACGAGCGATTTTGTTTGTCACGAAATTATAGAAAAACTACTCGTATTTTCAAAAAATTAAGCATGACCTTATTTGAAGATGTAGTTTTAATAAATATAGTTTTACCAGCTACCATCTATCACCGCCCAAAGTACATTTTTTGACATTTTCCTAATTTTTCAGTTTCCTACGTACGTATAGTATACGGAAAAGTAAAAATGCATAAGCCAATTAAATATGATAATGCTGCTCTGTGAGCGAACATTTAACAATTACATCACCATTTATAAAAAGTCAATTTAAGTTTTTCATTTAAGTCATTTTTCAAGAACTGCAGAGCGCGAGTGAATGTTGTTATAGATAAGCCTTCTACCGAGATATGCACTATGCGCATGGGACGCAGCAGGAGTTAATGCTTACTCACTTAACGCTGATACTTTTTTAGATCAGTTCCAAAGAAACTTTTCCCTCCTCTCTGCGACAACCTGTTGAGTGTGCGCTTGCCCCTTCGCCTTCCACGCCCTCGCCAGAGAACCCGACAACTGGTCCCTCAAATTGTCATGGTACCGCTATTTTGGGAGTTTTTCCAATTAGTCTGTTTTAAAGAATCTCCTTATGCTAGAAGCAATTGAAATAAAGTTCCATCTGATGATTAAGTTGATGAGAGGTTGATGCCTTGATAAAACTAATGAGCCAGATGTCTAGATATTTATGCTTTAATGACTCAAGTATTTTTCGATCGCGAAGCGATCATCATCAGAACCGAAACAACCTTATTTACAAAACATAAAGTATGCAGTTACCGTTAAGTTGTACAAAACTCCATTCACACTAGCGTCCACTCCGGAAATTCGCTTGTACACGCCTCAGCCTCCTCCGTCTTCCTCCACACGCGTGCCACTCTTTTGTGCGGCATTCCCCGCGCCGCTCCGGCCCCACCGTCTCCCGGTGCGCTATGCAGCTCTCGCTTCTTAGAACCGCAGAACTAGTTCTCCACCCAGAGGCTGAAAGGTATATATGATCGAACTGGCGCGGCGTCCGTATCTGTGATACTCCACAAAAGCATTTCATTCTAATTTTATTGCCTTTTTTTCACTTTGGCATTTTTTATTTCGGCATCTTGTTTTTGTAAATAAATTGTGTCAGCTCTGATGATCGCTACGGGAACGGAAAGTGATAAATACCTACACAACATACAATGACTCCCATCTCGATCAGGTTTTTGTCCAGTTTCCCTGATCCATAGAGCAAATGCTGAGATGGCCCCTTGTTTTGCTTCTGGACGTAAATGTAGCTTCACTGTGCGCACGTTTTGTTGAGCACTCCTTTTGCTTGTAGTTCATTTACCGTTGAAATTGATTTTCTATAACTCGGGGACAAACATTTTTCAAATATTTTTATTTTTCTAAAATAATTATTTTCGAAATTCATTTTTTCTTTTTTTTCTTTTTTTTCTGCCCCCCAAGAAAATGTGCGCAAATAAATCTCTTTCCCCACACGTCATATACAGTTTTTTACTGTTGTTTGACAAATAAATAAATAAAAATGAAGTGTAAACGACAACAATACCACAAAAAGGAGTGTATGCAGAGGTACTCTGGAATTAAAATATTTTGTTCTTATTTTTTCCTTGCTGAGGTAACTCTCTGTGGGTGAACTTCAAGAAATAGTAAATCCTTACTCTGATAAAAGGTTTCAGAACTACCTTCTTCACTTCACAACAACCACACCAAAAACTGAAAAAGCTGAGTAGCAATATGTTGCTAAGCAATTAATTTTCAAAATTCTGTTATTAAAACTTCTTCACTTCACACTATGACAAATATTCATTAAAATTGACAGATCACTCATAAGCTGGAAGTTATTTTGAAGGTTTTCAAAGCTATAAATGTTTTTGTCCAGGCCCCATTCACGTTTTTGCATTTTTCAATAAGAATACAACTTCATAACTATCTTTAGAATATAACTCAAAATTAATGTTTGCTATTCTTTTCTGCTAAATCCATATTTAATTCACCAAAACTTATTTTTGCTAGAGGTGAAGCAATTATTTTCACTAAATGTGAGGCTGACCATTTTTAGTTCTGGACCTCAGATCAGGTAATGATCACGAAACAACACGGATTATTTTTAAATGATTAACCAGTTCTTAAAAATGCAACTTCACAAACAATTTAGTGCTCTTCAGCAACGCCCTTCGGAAAGCAAAACGGAGTTGTCTTCACGGGTGTGAGCGTTAATTCAAGATGTCCCTAGTTTTACTTTGTCTCCATCAGGATAGCTAGCTGTATACGCGCGGATCACAAACTAGCCAAAAAATGGGCTGAGCTGCGCTACTTTATGATACATATACTGTGACATACTGATGGTTTCTAATAAATGCCGTCAGAGGCCAATAGCGGTGCAGCAAGACAGCTGCCTATTAGTTCGATAAAGACAAGTAGCAGTGCATAAGATGAAACATTTTAAACTGATAGCAATGTACTGTAACATGAAATGAAATAAAATTATAGAACTTAATTAAAACTTGAACCAATTACATTAAAATATTCTTAAACACCGTGTTTTATATAAAATTGATATTTTTTCTTCTTCTACAAGGATTGGGTATGAAGAAAGCCTGGGAAATGCCGGATAGTTTGCTAGAAAAATCCTAGACTCGCGAAGCGAGAAGGGGATTTATCTGAAAATTTCCAAATCACGAGTAGCATTTAATAGGACTATTCCATGAATGAAATGATGACCAACAGAGTTGCAATATGCGCCAAATATTGAAAATAACTGAAATTTATGTTAAAATCAAAGAGGTTATGTTACACTACATAAGCGGTTTATTGGACATCCACATAGCGATCGACGGATCATATACCGCCTTCTAAGGTAGATCAGTCACTGTTTCTGATTGCCCTGTAATGAAAAGCGGAAAGAAAAATTGGGTAGAAAAAACGATAAACTTTTTGAGATACACCGCCCTGATTGGGACATATTGTTAATACTATTGGCTTTGATTTTAGGAGTCGAATAATTAACTTCAGGAATATAGGAAAGTTTCTTAACTTAATGTGACAGTTTCGTCTTTGAACGATTATCGGATGTTTACCAGAAAATTAGAAACCATTGCCATTAGCAACAATTGCCATTAACTTGGATAAGAAACTATTAACAAGGAGCCCATGAAAAACTTTCTTCTATAATCATAAAAAAATTCCGGTCTGCATTTGTAGAGCCATGTGGTTGAATGGTGTATCGTTTCGAGTTTCAAGAAACGTAACGAGAATGCGTGGCATACAGAATCTTTTCTTTTTTTGGAGTTACTAAGTATTACTCAGATACTTTGATTGTTAATAGTGCATGACATCATTTAAAGATGTAAAATTGAGAGATAAATTCCATTGAGAAAGAACACTCTGGCATTAATAGTAGATGTAGAGGAAAGGTTCGAAAATAAATTTGGTCTTTTGCAATTTTCAATATTCTTATCAAAAGTTTAAATAAAAAATTTGGAGCCGTTTTTTGAGAAAATCTTGTTTTTTTATTTTTTTAAATTGAGAATATTGCACGCAACATTGCGCGACAACTACCAAATCTTCCAAAAAATTATATATGACCTTAATGAAAGAACTCAGTATGGAGAACAAATTTTATTTGACGGAAAAATCTCTATCTTTAATTTTGTAGTTTTAGGAAGAGCACGAAAAAAATTCAAACTTTTGCAATTTTCGAAAATTTAGAGGTAACCGTGAAAATCCGACCTATGCCATAATAAGTGTATTTTATTCTATTCTTACAAGAAATTTAAAGAAAAAGATTGGAGCCGTTTTATGAGAATTTTTTCAAAATGTCCGAGGGCTTCATGTAAAGTCTCCCCAAATTTTGAAAAATGTTTTTCAAAATCGCGGCGCCTCGAGTGGAACCAGATCGACCGGGAAATATCAATTTTAGAAGAAATCGTACGTATGCTTTAGGCGTTAGCAGTGTTCACAGACGAACGGACGGACAGACGGACGGACGGACAGACGGACGGACGGACAGACAGACGGACGTTTTCCTTTCAATTGGTTTTTCGATATCAAGGACCCACAAAAGAGGGTTTTTGGCTACACTATGTGTTAGGGGATTTTTTCTTAATTTAGCAACCGGTTTTATCCACTTTTTCGTTATCACGGCACGGTAATGAATTTTTTTCCGCCGAAAATTCGCAATTTTTTCGCGCAGCATTACATAACTTTCCCTATACTACGTTTATCACTCCGTGTATACGTACGTATACGGGAAAGTAAAAAGCAAATGCACTTGTCACCTTCATTTACACTACATATCTTCTTAATCTTCTTTCTAACAATTTTAAGCTTCATTTTAAGTTTAAGGCTCCATTCTTCAACATCATCATGGTCTGATGTATCTTCTTATATCTTCGTTGTATTCGTTCGACGACCACCTTCTTTGTAAGTACGTAAACTTAATGACGTTACATTGTATTCTGTCTTCTGACGTACGCGGGAAAACATTGCAACAGTTTACGTACTTTGATAAGTATGATAGCTAATTCAATTAACTTTAAGTTCTTTGAGTACATCTTATTTGCTCATCAGATATACCACCTATCGTAACTCCATTTAGGGACTCTAATCAGAAGCACCTGTATCATATTATCGATTTTCCTCATCACTGTACGATTCTGTTCTTTAGCTTGCACACTTCGTCTCCTGCACTGTTTCAATTACAGCATCTTGTCTCTTTAAAAACTGTAATAGCGCAAAAAATCAAACGTGGAAAGTGGGAATCTTCGGTGCGAACTAGTATTTCGTGTTATAGATGCCCGCATGATAAGAAGCACGAAAGGGAAGGAAAGATCACGTGCGGTCCGTTACCCTTTAGTTAGGCTATTCCGGCATTCGCCTGGTGTTGATCGGAGAAATCACGGAAAACAGAGCAGCCGGCCGCTAAAAATCTCTTCTGCGACTGAATTACATAGCAGACAAGCTAGTGTCGAAAATATTGCCACCGTCGGAGCTCGAGCCGAGGACCTCCGCTCAGAGGCCCTGTTTATTAATAATAACTTAAGTTTCTTACTTTTATTAATTGCTTATTCTTACGCCACAATAAAGATTTTACTAAATGCAACGTGTTTATTTGCAGCAGTAGTCACTTTCTCAAATAAGAAGTATATAAGTGGTGAATCTGCCCGGTGGTGTGGCGTTTTCGCAACACGAATTTTTTACCAATAGAAATACTAATGTCTTGTATATTGCTATCCTACACTTTTATAATCACGTTCTGTAATACGAAATAAATTGATAACAAAAAAGTTCTTGGCATATAAGGGATAACCCATATCACATACATCCATATCCGAAGAAAAAATCAAAAATATTTGGGCAATTATTGAGAAAAATTTTGAAATGCTGTTAAGGGTTCATGTAAAGTAGTCCGAAAAATCGTACTATCCGTTTCAAACTCATCAGATCGATAGGGGAATAACAGTTTTGGAGAAAATCGTCTTAAAAAGGCTTGGGCGCTAGTGTTCATTGGACGATCAGACACGGACAGGCAGACTTTTCCATCAACCAAATTTTCTATTTCAATGACCTAGAAAACATGTATTCTGACTACACAAGTGTCAGAGGAAGTCATTTTCCACATTAAGAACAAGTTTCATCCACTTTCTAGATACCAAGGCCCGAAAAAATTACTTATTCTGTCGAAGAATCGCCGATTTATGCTGAATCATTAAAATATATTCCGTTTACAACGTAAGTACGTAGTATTGCAAAAATGTAAAAACACCGTTTTTCATTATCAGGGATCCTCAGGCGACCCGTGTTGTAGGTGTCACCTTACCACTGATGGGTCGATTCATGTACAGTTATTGGATGGACAAAACGAGTTTTGCGGCAGATTTTCTCAGATGCTCCCAGCTCTCCCGTCGTTCCATCATTGCTCTATTATTCACATCTAATCTTCACAATCACCTACCCAATTTCTATTTCCTCAAAATCTCGACATCGATCCTTTTTTTCCATCATTGTACAACTTCCTCCACAGTACGGTACTGGATATAGGAAAGTAAAATGATATAAACATTTTGTGAACTACAAAAGTATTTTAAAATATACGGAGTAAATGTGGTTCAATCATCTCCACATCTTTTATATTCGCTACGAGAATCAAAAAGATCGATGAATGACGGATATCCTTAGTTCGCTCATCAATATCTTTTCAACTTGCCATGCATTCCTGTAGTTCTTCTGTGTTTTAAAAACATTGGGTTACGTGTTAGGTCATTCCTCAGAGAGGAGTTCTTTTATAGCCGCGCGTTAGAACAAAGGTTCGGTCGACTACCTCACGTAGTGTCTGCAGCAATAACAAAAGCCTTCCATACAAAGCACCTCCCACAACGGTTGCATAATGACAAACTTCCTTCGCTGAAGTGATCTGAAAGGATCGACGGAACACAGTTGCGAAGGAATTCAAGCTACTGAGTTAGCTCCTTCTCCTTCAAGCGTTAGACCTGAATTAGCCAGATGGATAATCCCTAATTTGTCTTTCCTAAGGTTGGATTCATGTTTTATATTGGTGAAACAGAATTCTTGTTTTTAATTTTGTCGCCAGGATATGTTCAAAGAACTATGTAATATTATACCTTTTCACTATAGATGAAATTCATTATTTACTGAAAATTACATTTTTTTAAATTTTTAAAAACTGATCCACCAACATATTTTATAAGTTGAAAAAAGTGGGAGCAAAGCTCTATGTGGGGCAAACCCCCGCATGAGCTTTTGTAATAGACCACCCTTGTTTATGGAGCTCACCGCCGTACAGCAGTTGGGTCTTGATTCCAGCCAGTTGGTTATAGAAACGCGTGAAGGCCGCTTCGCCAGTCTTTTAAATAATAGGGTGCGCTCATTCGCTGCAGTTTTGATGTAATAATTGTAAACTTTCAATGTGTTATTGCATGAAGAAGTTCGCAAGGAAATAAATTAATAATTTATCAGTTGATACTCCTCAAACGAAGCTTCAATACTGCGGGTGAACTTTTGATTCACTTCGAATACAAACATGGCGTAATGGCAAATGTGAATATGTATGCTGAACATGGTACCTTCATTCATGCACCTACAAATGTTGAACGATTCGGTAGGTACGATACTTATGATGTAGGCTTAACTACCATGTAACTTTGTAGATCTTTGTTTATTTACCTAGCCATTTCGTTTAGGTAGTACCTATTCAGAATAGCAAAGAGAAGTAATGATAATTTTCATTTCTTCACTTTATTCTAGGAACTGCAAACGAAAAACAACTTTCAAGCCCATGGCAGAAAATTTTCTCGCTGAAGCACTATTATTTCATGTGTTCACTAAGCATACTATTTCCTGTGTCACAATGAAAGCCAAAAACAGTAAGGAAAAGTGCTAAAAGTCGGTTGAAGATTCTTCAGATAGATGATGTGTTCTCTATACATGACAGCAGCACAGAATTCGAATATCGATTCAGTGAAGAGGAAAAGGACGGCAAAGATAAGACTGAGACCTCAAAATGTTTATGGTTTTTTCCATCGCTCACAGAAAATCAATCCTACCAAATTCGCCGCAAAAAAATTCTCAATCAAACCATGTTCCCTTCCCAGCCAGTTAATAATAAATAAGAATATCATTTCGTGAAATCCAAATAAAAGGGCAGTTAAATACTAATGACTCTTTCTGGACATCACTCTTAACTGGACAAATCAAATAGACAACAATATTCAGCAAGCCAAAATGAAAATTGTACAACACTCATAGGCTAAACAACACACAATAAGGCTACACTGTCTTTAAACAATGCCATGTCATGTAAAATTCCATCATCAGACCCTGTTTGTACGCATGCTCAGTATGGACAAATGCTACCAAATATGGAGGCGTGATTTTAATAGTGGTAGAACTCCCATATTTTGAGAAATTGAGTTAATTCCATTTTCAGGTCCGCACAAGTGTTCTACATTTATTCTGAAAGTTATTTCTGTGAGCAACGTAGCTCATCACACTAAAAGTGAATCGCAGGAGATTGCAATCTATTTATTTTGATAGTGTGCAACTCCAATGGTACGTCCACGTGATAATCTACAAGTCTCATGATGAGTGATTTTCGAGATATTTATAGCGTCTGCTGTGATATGAGGATGAAGAGTTTAATCCAGATTTAGAATTATGAACATTTTTTATTTACAGAAATTAAACTTAATGGTCTATGTGTTAAAAAACCTTCAAAAGTCTCTAACAAGCAGGAAGTAAAATGAACAAAATGGTGTCTGTAACTGGCGCAAAATTAGATGAATTAGATTTGTCAAAAAGATGTATTTTATGATTATGTACAACTAAACTTTGAACAAGATATTGGTTTCTGCACAGTGAACTTCACTGCACACAAATCACTAGTGGATGAGGAAGAACTAAGGTTTTCAAAAACTTAAATATCCCGCTTAATCCCTGCAAAGGAAGGTTAATGACAAGAAACCGGATATGCTTGATTTCTTTACATTCATTTCAAGCGTTAATCACGCTTATTTCTCTGGTCTGCAGGTAGGAACCGGACGATTTCAAGAAGATGAAGAAAACTGAATATTCCTCAATAGTGACATTAAAATAATATTTGATATTTTTTTAATAAATCTATATTGCTATACATGAAATCGATATAAATAGATATCATTTCCAACATTTCTTAGAACATCTACCGATTGGGCCCACCAACCTTGTTTTTATGATGGAATAACTCCTTTACACCCCAATGTTCCGCGAAGCATACAATATGTTTATTCACGTCATTTCCAGATAAATAAGTAAATATCTCTATAGAAAACAAAGTTGTGTTAGTTACACCATTTATAACACAAGAACGGAACAATTTTAATTATCCCTGTTTTGTTGGATTCATCTCGGATAGCGAGCCCCGAATAGCGCCGAATAATCATTAAAATATCGAAAAAATGGCGCTAGATTGCACTGTAGAATAAAAAAAACTAACTTTTCATATAAATGCAACCCGCTACACACAATAAGAATTTTGAATCTAAATCGTTAAGTAACTCCTAAACGAAGCGTTCGAGGGCATTAAGAACTAAAATTTTGAGGCCAGCGCCCACACAGAAACGTTTCTCACACCAGAAGGAGAGAGAGGGAGAGACGGAGAAAGGGAGGATAAAATGGGGAGAGAGAGGGGAATATGTAGAGAGAGAGAGGGGAATACGGAGAGAAAGGGAGAGTGACGGAGATGGGGTGACAGAGATGGAAAGACATGGAGTGAGAGGGAGACGGAGAAAGAGGGAGAGACGGAGAGAGATGAGAGAGAGAGACGGAGAGAAAGAGACGAAGAGAGAGATGGGAGATAAAAGTGGAGATGGGAAATAAAATAGAGGAAAGTTTCTGAGACGAAATTAAATAAATTATTATTTAATTTCCATTTTCATTTCAGTTTATTGCAAGATTTGCATGTCAAACCAATTATAGTAAGAGAAAAGACGCGTGATAGAATTGAAGAGGATACACCATTCACAGGCGATGGCAAACAAGAACAAGAATTTTGGCCTGCTGTCAAGGTCATTGCCTGTACTGTGCTACTGTTCCCCCTCCTCTGCCAGCGTTCCTCGCCAGGCGCGCCCCCACCTCCACCTCCGTCTCCTCTTCAACTGTCACGTAGCAGCCTCTCCTTGTCTGCCGCGTGGCCTCCCGCCTTTCTTTCCGCTCCTAGATACGCTTTCGTTCCCCATCGGCGGCTCCATTCTCGTTCCACCAAGTCCAAACTCTCCCGTCTTTTTGCGACAACTGTCTTGATCCTACTCGGCTTACTTTGACATCGATAAGTTCCCTATTCTGTCGTACGTCCTCTATGAAACTCATAGTCCACTGATGTGAGAAGAACTGATCAAACAAGATTATCGAGTCTGGAAACAAGAAATTGGGGTGACAAAATTTATGAAATGAAAACGAAAGAAATTTTCGTCACCAAATTTGAAAAATTCCTACAACTTTATAATGTTATGATAAGTGTTACTAATGTGCTGTTATGAATGTGAATTAATGTGTGAATGAATGTGATTTAATTATATGAGGAGACGAAGTTCATGCAAATTTAGTTGAATTGTTCTGTTAAAATTAATAACATTTGTTAATTGGGAAAATATTGGTCATATTTATTGAAAAATATTTTTCTCAGCTCCCGAATATTAAGTGCATTAAATTTATTTTGCGAAAAGGAATTTATAATTTACTTTGATCTTCGAGGCGAACTTTACAATGTACCCTTGGAAACTGCTTCCGGAAAATAGTGAACATCGACTTTCTTGGAAGTAGAACTCTGATGAGTGACCAATCTTACTTATTTTCTTACACACGAAAGTAGCATGTCTCAAACTCACCGGTCAGCAACTTCTACATTCTAGATACTGTGTTCTAGATCAGTTCAAACAATCATATTTCACTGATTTCGCACAATTATGTACGACCAGCAAATATAACATTGCCACATTATTATCGAAGTTGAAACGAATAAAATAGAAAAGAATCATTTGAAATATATTTTCTCATAATCTACGTATGCATATTTGAAGTGCAAATATGCATACGCAACAGGATGTGACAGGACAGGACTGCGTTTGCAACAGGATGAAAATTATATGAGGAGGATTCACATCCTGAGTTCCCGTAGGATATATCCCCTCTCCTTCCAGCTTGTGACCTTGAAGTGTCACTATTAAAACTTGGAGAATAATAAATTCCAAAGATGAATAAGTTGAACTGTATTAGAAAAGGTTAAGGTCTATCAAGGTGCCCACCATGTTGCATTATTTGCACCATTCGCCTGCAAGTTGGCGCCGGCGGCTGGCGCGGCCGGTGCGGGCCGGTGCTGCGCCGGTGCTCGCGTCTGCAAAACAAAAAAGCAAACAGCACAATCTCGTAAATGCATGTGCGTTGCAGGCCAAAACAGCGCCAGGCGGCCATGACATTTGGCGGCGGTGCCTGCTAACCCTTTGCGGCTAGACAACGGGCGTGACGCTGTTTCCCCTCGACAATACTGAGAGAACGTGGTTAAAAAACCTCTAGGCTGTGTTAAATTCATGAATGAATTACAACGATAATAAATAAAAAAATATAAAAATTAACCGACTAAAAAAGCTCTAAAACCTAAGATGATTTCGTCAAACGCATTAACTTCTTTTGATTCCATTGTATGATTATTCAATCACTAATTTCAACCCAAGAGTAATTAAAAAAAATAAAAGCAGTATTAATATTTAGTGCTAAATGTAAAACTTAAGTATTTAATTATGCATCTATAAATATTTTAAGTCGTTAATATTTACATTAGTGGCTATTTGTTCACATTATTATATTAATGAGTACATGTGCTTTAAATAATTCTCGAAAATAGAATAGTTTTCTGTGAAAACTAGCTCAAAATTCCGTATTTTCAAAAATGTTCAAACGCCATTTTCTCAAAAATGACTCCAAATTGTTTGTTTAAACTTTTCGAATGGATATAGCTAATTTGCACTCTTTAATATGGCGTAAAGTTCATTTTGGGATTTTTTTTCTTTCAAAAATTACACAAATGTATTTTTTTAAGTTCTCTCATACCGTTAAAATGCAATGTGTAAACTCTATTGAATTTGTGAATGTAAGTGCTTCAAATGACTTCAAATGATGTTTTCCGAAAACTCAAAAATTTTCTGTGGAAAAGAGCTTCAAATTTGGCATTTACAGTAGCGTTTAAACGCAATTTTCTTGAAAATAGCTTCAAATTTTTCAACGAAAATTGCCATGTAGGACAAAGTTTAACTGTTTTTTTTAATATTCTTAAAATAATAGTTTTGTTCTATTATTAGCAAACCGAAAAAATAATAAAATGTCAAAAAATGCAGTTAGGGCGTTGATAGATGGTAGTTTTCAAGAGTATTGGCTGTGCCGAGAAAGTCTGTGCCATTCTGTAGCACCACTAGTTATGTATTGTTTTTATTTGTAATTGTAAATGTACTTTCATGTTTCCGCATTCTGCCACCGGGCAACATCTACTCAATTGTAGAATACCGCTTATATCTAAATATCATTCTACACCATGCCCCAGCTTGTGACTGACTCTTCAACGATAACTCAACTTTATGCACTGTCGCGAAATCAGCAGTCAATTGTAAAGATATTCGTATTTTGCCATATCAAGAACACATTGTAAAATTATATGAACCTGTAACATTTGCATATTTATTACGTGTGCATAATGCTTTGCGGGGAGTGGGCTATTTGTGATAAAACGTTGGAAGAGGGAATGCAGACAACTTATGTGAAAGTAAGGGGTTGGAAATATTTCGTTGAAGCCAGAAAGAGGCGGCAAGTTTTTTTTGTTTTAGATGTAATTCACAAATCGAAGTCCACAGTAAGTATAGGTGGCAACACGGAAACGAAACATTGTTTTCTGCTTACGTGAAGAGAACTCAAGAAGAGATTGAATCATTTAACTACTTTCATCTATACCTCACTTTGTCTTCAAAACTCATTAACCTATCTGTGGAGAGGAGGAACCACGAGAGACTTTGTGAAGAAACAAATCAAAAAGCTTCCTTCTAATCGAAATCTAGTACATCCTATGAGCAAATTAGCTGTCAAAGAAACTGTTTTATGACTCGCAAGGAATCGTACTGATGAATTTGGACGTGCTATAGTACATTGCGTAGAGACAGTAAATGAATTATCAGCTGCTAATGCACATGCTTATTTGAGGCACATGAAAGCCTTGCATCCCCCAAAGACGACAAGAACAGAAAGTCAAGCCCTGCATAGATGTTGTAGAATCAGCTATGATATTTTTAGTTTTCTTGGAATCAGTGACGGGAATACTAATTTACCATTGAGGAACTAATAAAACTGATTGAAGGTAATTTTCTTCCACATCCAAATATAGTTAACGGACGTGTACCTTATGATGTAAGGATTTACAGATACTCCGCGAGCTCCGTCCCTACTGATTCTCTAAGTATCACAGAGCTAATAAGTTAACAATGTCAATCATTTGTTTACAATAGTTGTTTTCAAGGATGATAAAGTTGCACTAGAATGTCGCCGCGAGATAGGTTGGCTGGAAATGCGTTTCCAAACATCTATAAATTTATCTGATTCAATGTTTTTATTTAATACCTAAAATTTCCTCTTAGAGTTACTTTTACTTTTACTCATAATTTGGCACACATTGACAAAACATATTGTTGGTACACATTTTTTATGAATATATTGTATTGAACAGAACGTTCTGCCATAGTAATTTTCTTATATCCCTCTATTTTGGTTACCTTAGGCTCGGATTTACAGATACTCCGCGCGAGCAAACACGACCCTATTGATCCCGTGAATATCGTAGTGCTAATCATTCAACAATTCCAATCATTTGTTCACAATACCATTTTTCAAGCATGATAAAGAGAAACTAGAGCGCCGCCGTGAGGTAGGATGGCTGGAAAGAGCTATTCTCCCGCTTCAGCCAGAGGCCCAAAAAGTAACCATTATTCAGCGCGCTCTAGCGCCTAAACTGCTTTTTACAAATTTAAAGTTTATATACACATTTTGTAGCAAAGTTTATCTTCTTTAATATTGTAAATAACCATTATTTCGATAGAACGCATAGTTTTGAAGACTTAAGCAAAAAACTAAAAAAAGAGCGAAATGTTTAGGGTTTTTTGCAATTTTCTCTGTGAAGCCGAACTTTCTTGAAGTGGCAAACAACAAATTCAAATTCAGCACCCTCAAAAATATATAGAACCGTTGAAAAATACTTCCGGAATAGGGACATTTTGAGCACCATTTGACTGGGCTATTTCTGTTTTTTCGATCTATGATTCGAATTTTTTGCTCCGTCTAGTTCACTAGTCCGAAGCTAGTCAGCTACAAACACCTTCAAACTACCTATTGAAGATATTTTTATTCCTGGAGTACACACCGGACTGCAGACAAAGTATCACTCTATACTCCCTGCGAATTCTCTCTTTTATTGTGTCGTTCGAGATGATGGCACATTCTTAAATGCCCAGATATTTGTAAGTTTTACCTGGCTCAAGATCTAAATCACGGTGTGCATATCAAGTTCAATGCTATCTGATGTCACTTTCCGTCTCTTTAAATTTTGGTTTTTGCACACTTTTTAAGACTAAACTTCATTCAGATGTCATTTCTAAAGTAATTTACGATAGATATCATTTGGCGAGAATCACTTCATTTTTAGCAATAAAAATATATAATTTATTCAATAAAAATATTTTCTTAGTTACCAAAAATGTTATATTGTATAATCTATATTATTTCTCTTGTTATTAATTTCGATTATTATTAATCAGCTTGTATAAAATTATGTTTAGAATTTGTTTCACATATTTCGTAATTGTAAAATTTATTCCTGTGAATAACACCAAGTAAATTAACACAAACGTTCATTATTATTCTTTATTAATATTCAAGACGTTATTGCGTTTCTAAACTTCAGAATTTTTTAAATTTATTTGTATATTATTATTATTATTATTATTATTATTATTATTATTCCACTACATTACGACGAAAGATGTTACGAGTCGGCTCAATATAAAATCTACTCCAGGTTGCAACCAGCTACTTAAGGAACAGATCCAGTGACTGTCAGTGCCTCTACAATACTTTGCGCAAAATGTGGGCTGTTCCAAATAAAGCGATTTCTTGCACTTCCCAGTCTTTTGAATTACCTGGGAGTTTAGACAAGTTCTTACTCAAATTTTGCGGAACATATCCCAGAGCTCCGATAACTATCGGGACGACCTGTGCTTTTATGCCCCACATTCGGCTGATCTCGATTTCCAAACTCTTGTATTTAAGACGTTTCTCTGCCTCCTTGGTAACCACTCTCCAGGACCAGTCTCACTCTCCTATAATACTCCCTACGAGTTCTCTCTTTCATTCTGTCATTCGAGATGGTTTCACATTCTTCAATGTCCAGGTATTTGTAAGTTTTACCTGGCTCAAGATCTTGAATCACAGTGTGCATATCAATTTCAATGTTCTCAGACGTTGTGAGTTTCCCTCTTTTTAATTTGATTTTTGCACATTTGTCAAGACCAAACTTCATGCAGATGTCATTGCTAAAGTCATTCACAACAGACAGCATTTGGGAGAGAATCGCTTCATTCTTAGCAAACACTTTCAGATCATCCATGTAAAACAAGTGTGATACTGGCCTTTCATCACCATGGAGCTTAAAACCAAAGTCTGCTTGCGACAACTGTCTCGATAGTGGGATCAAACTAATGCAAAACAGCAGAGGGGGATAGTGGATCTCCTTGAAAAATACCCCTGTTAATCTGAATACTTCTGGTTTCTACTGCTTTCTTTCCGCTGTGTATTAGTAACCTGGTACTCCACGACTTCATACTAGCCTTGCAAAACTCAACAAGTCTAGGATGAAATCGATAGATCTCCAGGGTCTTCAAAATCCAATGGTGTGGTACACTATCAAAGGCCTTTTGGTAGTCAATCCAAGCCATGCTCAAATTACGTTTTCGTTTCTTTACATCATTCAAAATGACTTTATTCAGGTGCAAGATTTCCTTACAGCCATAAGAGCCTTTTTGTTCAGCTGGCATTAGATGATTCTTATCTAGATGTCTGTACATTTTGTCAGTTATGGCTGCAGTGATAACTTTGTACAGTATTGGCAGACAAGTAATTGGCCTGTAGTTCTTCGCCAAAGAGCTGTCTCCCGCTTTGGGTAGCAAATATGTGATGCCGCGTGTGAGCCATTCCGGGAATTCCTTTGGGTTTTCTAAAATTTTATTAACAGCCTTTGCTAGATGAGAATGTATTGCTGTTAATTTCTTAATCCAATAAATCTGGATCTTATCAATCCCGGGGGACTTCCAGTTTCCCATGTTCTTAATTGCTTGGAAGAGGTCCTCTTCCGAGACTTGGTGAACATCTTCCACTGTTTCTACAAGTTCATCGGCAGCATCAACTTCAGATTGAAGCCAAGATGCGTCTTTGTTGTAGGATCTGGTTTCCTCCCAGATTCCTGCCAAAAATGCTTCGGCGTCATCTTTTGAAGGAGTAACAGCTTTGCCATTCGGTTTTTGGGTCAGATTGCGATAGAATCTCTTCGCGTCTGTTTCCAACAACTGGTTCTGTACACGGAAATCTATTCTACGTTTGTAACGTCTAATTCTTTGAGCCCATGCTTGAATTTTCTCTTTTAGCTTTTCAACTACCATTAGCCTGCTGGTGTCATTTTTAATTTGGTATTTTTGTTCAACATTGAATATTTTTCGTTGAACTTTAGAGGTGTGCGTTGATTTAGAAGATGCCTCAGCTAAGAGTGATATTTCGCGCCGGGTGTCGGCTATCCGTTTCATAATTCTGTTCATCCATGGGGGTACAGAGCTGTTTACTCTGTTTTGCTGTCGGCCGTCGGTGTTCTTGGCTGGCCCCAAAATTATCAGAGATACTAGATATCCAGTTGCATATATGATGTGATTGATTTCAGTAATATCTAGATCTCTGCTTGGGGTCTCTACCACCTCATTTAAGACAGAATTCACTGTTTCTATCACTCTTTTAGCTTTGGCATTTTCGAGGTCCATCAAGCTGGCTCGCCCACCATAGCAGAATCAAACCAAACTAGTGCCATAATTTTTAACTATTTTATTACTAATTTATTACCGCAAAACTAATTTTTTTACCACTCGTCTTCACCCCGAAACAGGGGGTGGCGGGCCAGCTAGATATCAAGCTCTCCCGCCCACCATAGCAGAATCAAACCAAACTAGTGCCATAATTTTTAACTATTTTATTACTAATTTATTACCGCAAAACTAATTTTTTTACCACTCATCTTCACCCCAAAACGGGGGGTGGCGGGCCAGCTTGATATCAAGCAGAATCGAACCAAGCTAGTGCCATAATTTTTAACTATTTTATTACTAATTTATTACCGCAAAACTAATTTTCTTACCATTCATCTGCACCCAAAAATATAATTTTTAACTATTTGGTTACTAATTTATTAGTCATGAGAGCGGCGAGCCCGCCCTCTCCCTTATAGCGTCCGGCTCTAACAGTCTTGCTGGTTTTTCCAAAGCCTGCCCGAGGGTTAAATACCCGGCGGGTCTTGGCTATTTTTGCCTGGGGTAGGTATTACCAAAGCTTTGCAAATGGAATTATACTCGTAGATACTTCGCCAATGGTTTTTGTATAACTAAAATTATTTATGGTCGTTGATGTTCAGTTACTGGTACAATATGTAGTAATTTACTTTCTCTAACATGTCTTATAGCGAGATTTCGAGAATTGCTGTTTCTTAATATCTTTTTTACTTCCTTGAATACGTATATATGTGTATACGGAGTATTATACGTAGAATACAGAAAATGATGCTGCGGAATATCAATTTCGAGATCTAAACGGAAATAGAGGTTTTGGACCTTCCTGATACCGAAAAAATATTTGTTTTTTTTTCAATACGTCCGTCCGTCTGTCTGTGAATTAGAAGAATAATTTTAATAATAATAGTAATAGTAACAACAACAGACATTTGTTCTATTAATCTGGAATTATTAGTTTATTAATATTTATTTACAACAGCAAGAAAAACTGTGTACATTTCTGGAGCATATTTGTTGTGAAACTAAAACAAGGAAAGTGTATTACAAAATCTATCTGAATGTATACTTCATTTGGCAAGCTTATTTCACTTTTAAACAGTTTACCAGGAATTCACTGTTCTTGTCAATACAATTTTCTTTCGACGCCAAACACGCAGGCGCGTGCCTTTCTCTTTAAACTCGTGGTGTGGACGGTCACAAGAGTATTTGTGTTGAAAAATCGCCGATTTACGCTGCCCCATCACAATAATTTGTCTTTACTATGTACGTATTAATGCGAGAAAATAAAAATATCTCATATGTGTAAAGCAGATAATTTTGTTTTCATGTGCAACATGGTCTTCAATTAGCTTTTGAGCTCATTTCTGTAAAGCGATTTTCTAAAATTATACTTCGAATTTCTTGTTGTACTTTCTAAATTATGTAATGTGCTGAGCAATTGAATATTCCTGTCTTCTTTTTCTGAAGCAATCCTTTACAGGTCCATTGGAGCGTCTTAGAAATATTAGTGTATGAATGAATGCTATAAAGGCACTTGGTGAGTGATCCGCTCCTTCCGTTTCGGCTAAAGGGAGGGTCATAGAATTCACCCCCAGGTAAACAGCTTGCCTCCTCCGGGAAAATCCCACTCCTTCAGAGTGGACGGTGCAGGCATTTCCTTTCCAATCTGCAGGCTGCGGGGCTAAGTTATGGAATTCACTCTCGTTTCCCGAAATATTTTTTTTATCCGCCTAAGTAATTTAAATTCGTCTCGTAAAGGAGATTTCGCATTATGTCCTTATTGTGTAATTCATTACCAGATGAATTTTCACCACTGACGTGTGTTTCACTGGAAAGAGATGAACCTTCCACGGGATCATCATTTTCAAGTTCTACATGTTCGTCATGTGGATTGTTCGAGCGAAGTACATACTCCGCATTTCTCTCAATGTTAGCAAGTTGTTCTGCTGTGAATTTTCCACTGCTGAGTATGTATCGTCGTTGACTGGCAAGCTTCTTTGAGTCTAGGGTAGGTCTCATATCTGGGTTCCGCTCTCTCCATATCTTGAAAACTTCTATTTCTGAGCCCCCATTTTTCGCTTTTGCATAGTAAAAGCACCACATCACCTCCTTTAATTCATCCCGGGTCCATCTCTGACGATGGCTTCGAGCTACTGCCGGCTCTGGGACCCTGGGACTAAAATCCGTGGGATGGCCAGACGTCGACAAGGTGACATTAGCTCGGTTTCTGAGCAGGTATGGGACATTGGTAGAACAAGGCACGTTAAGATTCATTACATTTCTTGTTCTATCCATTTTGCTCATTGGTGTGAATTGAAGGTTCGCAGGACGCAAGTTCGAGTTCACAGATCACACTTAACTCTACGGGATTTTCACTGACTGCTGAAGGCAGCCTCCTTCGCTGGCTAATGCATGGTTCGGGCCTCCACTCTAATCAGTGGCCTGGTGTGCCAACCGAGTTTCTCTCCTGTACCCTCTATGGGCCGACAACAGGAAGTCCAAAGGTTCATGACCCTTCCCTCTCTACTTACTACCCACTTTCCTCAAAATGGAGTACTTCTTCGTCGGACCTCTCACCTTCAACCTATTCAGCAAGGGAGATCCTACCAGTCGCTAGGCTACCACTGACATAGGCTCATGGGGGTACTCAAGCTCCACCACCAACTGCAAGGTCGTGTACTCCCTAGGTGGAGTTGTTGTTATTATTATTATTATTATTATTATTATTATTCCATTACATCACGACTAAAGATCTTATGAGTCAGCTGAATATAAAATCTACTCCAGGTTGCAACCAGCTACCTAAGGAGCAGATTCGGTGACTATCAGTGCCTCTACAATACTTTACGCAAAATGTGGGCTGTTCCAAATAAAGCAATTTCTTGCACTTCCCAGTCTTTTGAATTACCTGGGAGTTTAGACAAGTTCTTACTCAAATTTTGCGGAACAAATCCCAGAGCTCCGATAACTATCGGGACGACCTGTGCTTTTACGCCCCACATTCGGCTGATCTCGATTTCCAAACTCTTGTATTTAAGACGTTTCTCTGCCTCCTTGGTAACGACGTTTTGATCGCAAGGTACAGCAACATCGATAAGTAAACACGATTTTTTGGCCAAATCCCGGATAACTATATCCGGTTTGTTTGCCGCTATCGTGCGATCAGTTTGAATTTGTTGGTCGTACAATATCGTACACAATCCAACAGACGTCACCGGTTTCGGTGAGTGTTCGTACCACTTGGGGCATGTGTTTGGAACTTCGAGGGCGGTACAGATCTGCCAGTGGAGGTAGCTACACACCCTCTCATGTCTTTTAAGGTATTCGGTCTTTGCTAGGATTGGACAAGCTGAGACAATATGATCAATGGTTTCTACTTGCTCCAGGCAAATGCGGCATTTGTCATCTTGGGAAATTTTGAGAACCGCTTTATCATAATGTCGTGTTCTCAAGGCCTGATCTTGGGCAGCTATTACAAGTGCTTCCGATTCTGGCTTCATCCTTCCCCTTTTAAGCCACATAAATGATTGATCTTTATTGATCTGCACCTTGTCCATTCTTTTTAGGTATTGTCCGTGGAGTGGTTTGTCTCTCCACGATTTCTTTAACATTTTCTGTGTTTCGCTCTTCATGTCTAGCAGCATCAGAAGTTCAGTGTCTGTGTTATTCGACGTGTCTTGCCTAGTTTTCTTCGCAATGTTTCTTGCTACACTAACAATGCCTCTGTTTCCCATTCTTCGGTCAGATTTCATGACCTGCCTCATTAGAGGGTCGTCTTGATGGCTGACTACATACTTACCCAACCCGACTATTGCGTTGTGCCAGGAGGCCTCAATTTGTCTGAGGCCTCTTCCTCCTTCCTTACGTGCCACATAAAGTCTATGTATATCAGCTCGAGGGTGGGAAACATGATGCATTGTCAGCAGTTTTCTGGTTTTTCGATCCATGGTGCGAATTTCTTGCTCAGTCCAGTCCACTAGTCCAAAACTGTATTCGGCTACAGGTACCGCCAAACTACCTATTGCAGATATTTTATTCCTGGAATTCAGAGCGGACTGCAGGACCAGTCTCACTCTTCTATAATACTCCCTACGAATTCTCTCTTTCATTCTGTCATTCGAGATGGTTTCACATTCTTCAATGCCCAGATATTTGTAAGTTTTACCTGGCTCAAGATCTTGAATCACAGTGTGCGTATCAATTTCAATGTTCTCAGACGTTGTGAGTTTCCCTCTTTTTAAATTGATTTTTGCACACTTGTCAAGACCAAACTTCATGCAGATGTCATTGCTAAAGTCATTCACGACAGACAGCATTTGGGGGAGAATCGCTTCATTCTTGGCAAACACTTTCAGATCATCCATGTAAAACAAATGTGATACTGGCCTTTCATCACCATGGAGCTTAAAACCAAAGTCAGCTTGCGACAACTGTCTCGATAGTGGGATCAAACTAATGCAAAACAGCAGAGGGGATAGTGAATCTCCTTGAAAAATACCCCTGTTAATCTGAATACTTCTTGTTTCTACTGCTTCCTTTCCGCTGTGGATTAGTAACCTGGTACTCCACGACTTCATACTAGCCTTGCAAAACTCAACAAGTCTAGGATGAAATCGATAGATCTCCAGGGTCTTCAAAATCCAATCGTGTGGTACACTATCAAAGGCCTTTTGGTAGTCAATCCAAGACATGCTCAAATTACGTTTGCGTTTCTTTACATCATTCAAGATGACTTTATTCAGTAGCAAGATTTCCTTACACCCATAAGAGCCTTTACGACATCCTTTTTGTTCAGCTGGCATTAGATGATTCTTATCTAGATGTCTATACATTTTGTCAGCTATAGCTGAAGTTATAACTTTGTACAGTACTGGCAGACAAGTAATTGGCCTGTAGTTCTTCGCCAAAGAGCTGTCTCCCGCTTTGGGTAGCAAATACGTGATGCCGCGTGTGAGCCATTCCGGGATTTCCTTTGGGTTTTCTAAATTTTATTAACAGCCTTTGCTAGATGAGAATGTATTGCTGTTAATTTCTTAATCCAATAAATCTGGATCTTATCAATCCCGGGGGACTTCCAGTTTCCCATGTTCTTAATTGCTTGGAAGAGGTCCTCTTCCGAGACTTGGTGAACATCTTCCACTGTTTCTACAAGTTCATCGGCAGCATCAACTTCAGATTGAAGCCAAGATGCGTCTTTGTTGTAGGATCTGGTTTCCTCCCAGATTCCTGCCAAAAATGCTTCGGCGTCATCTTTTGAAGGAGTAACAGCTTTGCCATTCGGTTTTTGGGTCAGATTGCGATAGAATCTCTTCGCGTCTGTTTCCAACAACCGGTTCTGTACACGGAAATCTATTCTACGTTTGTACCTTCTTATTCGTTGAGCCCATGCTTGAATTTTCTCTTTTAGCTTCTCAACTACCATTAGCCTGCTGGTGTCATTTTCAATTTGGTATTTTTGTTCAACATTGAATATTTTTCGTTGAACTTTAGAGGTGTGCGTTGATTTAGAAGATGCCTCAGCTAAGAATGATATTTCACGCCGGGTGTCGGCTATCCGTTTCATAATTCTGTTCATCCATGGGGGTACAGAGCTGTTTACTCTGTTTTGCTGTCGGCCGTCGGTGTTCTTGGCTGGCCCCAAAATTATCTGAGATACTAGATATCCAGTTGCATATATGATGTGATTGATTTCAGTAATATCTAGATCTCTGCCTGGGGTCTCCACCACCTCATTTAAGACAGAATTCACTGTTTCTATCACTCTTTTAGCTTTGGCATTTTCGTATATTCTCCTCAACGGTTCGCGAGATTCAAACGGAAGTTGACTAACTCTTTCTATTTCGCGCCGAAGGAGATTTCGCATCATGTCCTTATCGTGTAATTCATTGCCAGATGAGTTTTCACCACTGACGTGTGTTTCACTGGAAAGCGATGAACCTTCCACGGGATCATCATTTTCAAGTTCTACATGTTCGTCATGTGGATTGTTCGAGCGAAGTACATATTCCGCATTTCTCTCAATGTCAGCAAGTTGATCTGCTGTGAATTTTCCACTGCTGAGTATGTATCGTCGTTGACTGGCAAGCTTCTTTGAGTCTAGGGTAGGTCTCATATCTGGGTTCCGCTCTCTCCATACCTTGAAAACTTCTATTTCAGAGCCCCCATTTTTCGCTTTTGCGTAGTAAAAGCACCACATCACCTCCTTTAATTCATCCCGGGTCCATCTCTGACGATGGCTTCGAGCTACTGCCGGCTCTGGGTCCCTGGGACTAGCATCCGTGGGATGGCCAGACGTCGACAAGGTAACATTAGCTCGGTTTCTGAGCAGGTATGGGACATTGGTAGAACAAGGCACGTTAAGATTCATTACATTGCTTGTTCTATCCATTTTGCTCATTGGTTTGAATTGAAGATTCGCAGGACGCAAGTTCGAGTTCACAGATCACACTTAACCCTCGGGTTGTTTCCTGCCATCCGTTACTGCGACCCACAGTGGCCTCGGGGCATCCCCCCGCAGGGCCCAGCAAGGGGTCCCTCCGATCGCCAGTCGGCATTACTAAACCCTACGGGATTTTCACTGACTGCTGAAGGCAGCCTCCTTCGCTGGCTAATGCAAGGTTCGGGCCTCCACTCTAATCAGTGGCCTGGTGTGCCAAACCAGTTTCTCTCCTGTACCCTCTATGGGCCGACAACAGGAAGTCCAAAGGTTCATGACCCTTCCCTCTCTACTTACTTCCCACTCTCCTCAAAATGGAGTACTTCTTCGTCTGACCCCTCACCTTCAACCCATTCAGCAAGGGAGGCCCTACCGGTAGCTAGGCTACCACTGACATAGCTTTAAGGCTCATGGGGGTACTCAAGCTCCACCACCAACTGCAAGGTCGTGTACTCCCTAGGTGGATTTATTATTATTATTATTATTATTATTATTATTATTATTATTATTATTATTATTATCCCAAGCACAAGACCATTAAATATCTCAGAGTTCTATTAGACACCTTACTAGCATCAGTAAATTATAACCCATATCATATAGGAAATCTTCCCCGCATTCGAAAGCAGCTCTATACCTTCACAGTGTTCCGACAGGTTTTTCATGACCAATTTCACAAAAATAAATATTTCCCAAAAATCTTCCAATATGGAGCTAGTATCTCAGAAAGGTTCTTCTGGAAATTACTTAATCTCCTTCTAGAAATTCTTATTACTTTTGATTTTTCAGAAAGTTGCGTCTTATTGAAAAGATTCGTCTCAATAAAATATATTCGTTTTCATAAAATATAATATTGTATAATCTACATTATTTCGGCTATAAAATTTGCAAATCATCGTAATCAGCTTGCATAAATTCTGTTTAGAATTTGTTTAAAATGTTTCGTAATTATAAAATTTATTCCTGTGAATAACACCAAGAAAAATAACATGATTATATTGAAGACGTTATTGCTTTTTCTAACCTTCAGAAATTTTTAAATATACCTGTAAAATCTCTTATTTGTTGAAGGAAATAGAAATCTAGACACAATGGTTTTGAAAATAATTAATTTTATTGATGTATGCGAAATCCGCAAAATCCTCGTGATTTTCGAAGAAATTATGTACATCTTAGTCACCTCAGAAGTTATTTTCGTATTTTCTAACATTACGACAGATTTTTAAACAAAATGCAATTAATCAATTTCTTTCAGTCGTTCATGGTTTCCAATTCACAAAGTAGATCCTTTAAATGTATTTAATGAACATTGTATAAACCAAAACCACTCAAAAGTTTCAAAATTTTGCATAGATATTCATTACGCTTGAAGATTAATACTGCACAGTAAAGAAAAAATTCTCCCTTCAGATCTCGAGAGCTGCTCCGATCACCCGGCTCTTGGTAATATTACTAGCAACTAGTTCATTCCAATCAACAATTCGTAACAACTAATGATCAACTTACAATTGTCCAATAAATGCTCGTTTGCACACGTAAGTGATTTCACAAGTAAGGGAATTAATGCTAATAAGATCACATCAATATCAGAGTTAACAAGAACATGGCGATCCATCACACTCCAATGATGACCGAGAGTGCTTTAATAGTGCGAACGATCTATTTCCCAATCAAATTGTTGTAGAGAGTAACATCAGGCTGCCAAGCTTATATGAATAAATGGTGCATCAACAAGATGTAATATTATTTTCTTAGCCATGAATAGAGCAATAAAAGTACATGCAATAAATACCTTACTTATTTATACAAATATTATATTATATTTAAAATCATTGGACAAGTCGTTTAAGAATAAAATACTTATTTCATAAACATTACATTTTGTGGATATTTAAACAAGCTTTCCTAATGTGAGCCCCCATCCCGCAAACGTTTTAAGAATTTTTTTGGGTCAATCCATATTAAATCAACAGTTTTAATTAAAATTTTACCTCACCGTTTTAGGTTCAGATGAAATTTGACACATAGGTAGTACAAATTAAGAATAAGAAAACTACAAATTTTGAGTAAAATATTTCCTCCCGGTTGTGAAATACAGCCATGTAACATTTTACAATATTGGGTTCCCAAAAATTTTTAAATTGGTGTAGAATCCTTCCAAATCATGATAGAGTGCTGAAACATGTGTCATTTTGTAGCTTTCTTTATGGACTTTTTTATGATATACAACTCAATAGGGTTTGGGTTCAAAAAGTGTTTCAAATTTGAATGTAAAATTTTGATTTTGAGTTTTTTCAAAATGTACTTCTTCTCAAAAATTGAAAAAAAATTATATAATCCGTACGTTTCTAAACAGATGGTGCAAGGTTAATCATGGGACTCACCCCCGGAGCGAAGTGCGTGAGCACTTAATGAAGATACCACTTGGCTCCGTGCCGCAAATGTATCCTGCTAATAATGCCCTTACTTTACCTTAAATAGATTCGGTCACATGACCGACCGGTCACCTGATTTACTCCCACTCCGTCTAAAGTGACGTGGGTGCCCCACGTGACCTCCCCCCCTCAGAGCTTCGTAGGCTCCAACCGCCACGATGACGTCTGCAACCTACCACTGACGTGTCTTACCGCCCCCTGGCCTCAGCACCCTTCTGCTTCCTGGCTCAGCCTAAACCCATCTTAGACACGCCCCCTTCCTGCTCAGCCTAAAGGTCTGTCTATTTGTGGCTTCCATAGACAAAGACACATCCTGTCTTTTATGTCTGCAAGCGTCACTATGCCACAACGTGATGCCGCGAGTGAGCCATTCGGGGGGTTCCTTAGGGTTTTCTAAAATTTTATTAACAGCCTTTGCTGGATGAGAATGTAATGCTGTTAATTTCTTAATCCAATACATCTGGATCTTATCAACCCCACGGGATATCCAGTTTCCCATCTTCTTAATGGTTTGGCATAGGTACTCTTTCGAGAATCCTTGAACATGTTCCACTGTTTCCACGAGTCCATTGGAAGCATCAACTACAGATTGGAGCCACGATGCGTCTTTGTTGTAGGATCTGGTTTCCTCCCAGATTCCTGCCCAAAATGTATCGACGTCATCTTTTGAAGGAGGGGCAGCATTGCCATTCGGTTTTTCAGTCAGACTGCGCTAGAATCTATTCTCGTCTGTTTCAAACAACCGGTTCTGTACACGGAAATCTTCTCTACGTTTGTATCATCTTATTCGTTGAGCCCGTGCTTGGATTTTCTCTTTTAGCTTTTCAGCTACCATTAGCCTTGTTGTGTCATTGTCAATTAGGTATTTTTGTTCAACATGGAGTATTTTTTGTTGAACTTTATATGTGTGGATTGACTTAGAAGATGCCTCGGCTAGGAGTGATATTACACGCCGTGTGTCGGCTATCCGTTTCATAATTATTTTCATCCATGGAGGTACGGAGCTTTTTACTCTGGCTGGCTGTCGGCCATCGGTGTTCTTGGCTGCCCCCAAGATTATCTGAGATACTAGATATCCACTTGCATACACGAAGTGATTGATTTCAGTAATATCTAGATCTCTACTTCAGGTCTGTACAACCTCATTTAAGACAGAATTCGCTGTTACTATCACTCTCTTAGCTTTACCATTTTCGTAAGTTCTCCTCAACGGTGCACGAGATTCGAATGGAAGTAGACGAACTCGTTCTATCTCGCATCGGAGGAGGTCCCGCATCGTGTCCTTATCGTGTGACTCATGGTCAGATGAATTTTCACCACTGACGGATGTTGCATTTGGAAGAGATGAACCTTCAAGGGGACCATCGTTCTCAGGGATATTAGATGGTTGTAAATGTTCGTCCATGTGCATAGTTTGATCGGAGAACATACTCCGCGTTTCTCTGGATGTCTGCAAGTTGTTCTGCTGTGAATTTTCCACTGCTGAGTATGTATCGTCGTTGACTGGCAAGCTTCTTTGAGTCTAAGGTAGGTCTCATATCTGGGTTCCGCTGTCTCCATATCTTAAAAAAATTCTGAGCCCCCATCTTTCGCTTTTGCATAGCAAAAGCACCACATCACCTCCTTTAATTCATCCCGTGTTCATCTCTGATGATGGCTTCGAGCTACTGCCGGCTCTGGGTCCCTGGGACTAAAATCCGTGGGATGGCCAGATGTCGACAAGGTGACATTAGCTCGGTTTCTGAGCAGGTATGGGGCATTGGTAGAACAAGGCACTTTAAGGTTCATTACATTGCTTGTTCTATCCATTTTGCTCATTGGTTTCAAGTGAAGATTCGCAGGTAGCAAATTCGAGTTCACAGATCACACTTAACCCTCGGGTTGTTTCCTGCCATCCGTTACTGCGACCCACAGTGGCCTCGGAGCATCCCCCCGCAGAGCTCAGCAAGGGGTCCCACCGATCGCCAGTCGGCATTACTAAACGTCACGGGATTTTCACTGACTGCTGAAGGCAGCCTCCTTCGCTGGCTAATGCAAGGTTCGGGCCTCCACTCTAATCAGTGGCCTGGTGTGCCAACCCAGTTTCTCTCCTATACCCTCTATGGGCCGACAACAGGAAGTCCAAAGGATGCATGACCCTTCCCTCTCTACTTACTTCCCAGTCTCCTCAAAATGGAGTACTTCTTCGTTGAACCCCTCACCTTCAACCTTGTCAGCAAGGGAGGCCCTATCGGTAGCTAGGCTACCACTGACATAGCTTTAAGGCTCATGGGGGTACTCAAGCTCCACCACCAACTGCAAGGTCGTGTACTTCCTAGGTGGAGTTGTTGTTGCTATTATTATTATTATTATTATTATTATATTATTATTATTATTATTATTATTATTATTATACCGCGGAACTTCATGCAATTGCATAATTTTACCGACTGTGCATATGGAAAGGAAATGTAAATAACTTTACCTATCAATTAAAATAAAATCAAGGTCACCTTTCAGTTGCTGAACCAGATAGGGGGAGAACCTCAATATTAAGCGAAATGAATCTTTGAGAAAAGAACACCAACTTTGAGCAGCGTCAGCTGGTTATTTACTGCCATGCAATGGGTTAACGATGCCCAATATTTTGCAACCACAGTGAATGACATAATCTCATGGTACATCATTAGGGTTTTTTTTCTTAATTTAGCAACTGGTTTTATCCACTTTTTCGTTATTACGGCCCAATAATGAATTTTTTCCGCCGAAAATTGGCAATTTTTTCGCGCAGCATTACATAACTTTCCTTATACTACGTATATCACTCCGTGTATACGTACGTATACGGGAAAGTAAAAATATCATTTTCAGTATCTTGAATTTCAGGTTTCAATAAATTGAATCGTATTTTTCGAGGATTAACTTATATTACATTCTGCAACTATATTTTACTGACCCTAAAACATTGCTTTTCTAACGTAAACGATAGTATTGTTGTATGCTGTGTGGGATCAGTTAGGAATATGTGTTATAAAGAAATTGAAATAAATAGTGAATAGAAGTTTTTTAATTCAAGAAATAATGTAACTGAAATAATGCAAATAATTGTTTCAGAACTGAAACAAATCGTGTAAAACTCAACTTATTTCTCTCAAGATCTAACAATGAGAGTCAGGAGATACATGGAATATCGAAAATTTTCCCCGTCATCGAATGCCGAAGCATTTTTCCGTCAGGTATCTGATTTCATTCGGGAAAAGGATGACGATTTCATTACGGAAATTGAGGAAAAAAACAATGTGTGAACAAATTATTTGAAACCCTCCACAAATATGAGGTGTATATTAGTATATTAGAAGTGCATTTTAGAGTATCTGTGAACAATTATAAAAGAGAAGAACGTAGTTGAATAGGAAGATATGTGAAAGATAATGTGGCGTACTGGAAGAACTAAGGGTTGGTGCTTCAATTACTGACGAACGTCAGCCTTTAAGTGTATCTAGCATTGTACGTTCTTATCTCATTAACCCAAGTATTTCTATGCCTTTCCGACATCCCTCTATGAATTTCTCCAATATTTTGGTTATCTTATAAACAAGCTTTTGATAGATCGATGAAGAACTAAGCTGCATACGGACAGAGGCACCGTCACCTTATTTCAACAGTCCTTCCCTTTTAGCAGTCCATGCATAAGTTCGTAAATATCATCACCTTCTCAAAATTTATAGCTTCCCTTTACGAGAATTTCATATACATAAAATGCTTACTTCTTGAAATATTGATAATTTGCTTTTATATTTTCATTCATCTACGGATCTCTTCAAACCTACTAATTCTTCACTGTCTCCACATCGGATAATGAATGGCAACAAATATGACTGGCTATAATCGTATCTCAACCATTAACTTCCACGTAAAACTTTAAAAATTGTTGTTTTTTCGACTTTAAGATAAAAGGGGCTTCCAAATTATCTTTGAATACATATTTTGAATTTCTACGATATTAATACGCCTTGTATTTCATAGAACGTATTGGTTAAACACTAAACCCTCTAAACTGAACTTCATCACATTCTCTTGATCAACTTGATTGCACTTCACCACATTCTAATTTGCTTCACGAATCAAATATTCTATAATGGCGAACGTATAAACCCTGTAAACCCTGTACAACGAAAGTATTTATTATTTTTTTGTGCCTTGGATAATTTGAATATGTTTCATATACTTTTTTTCACTTATAATATTTTTGAAAATACAATAGTTTATTTTTAACTTTCATTTTAACTTGGCGCGTAGATACATTATCTTCTGCCGTGAAATATTCATGAAGAACCTGGAAGATTATGTCTAACTCTTGCGTTATCTGCAATCCAGAATAAGGGCATACACGACAGTTTTGTAAATGCATATGAATTCATCATTAATTCCATGTAATGTATCGTAAAAGCATTATCCACGCAACATGGGTCTGCGGTCATAAAATACTTTATTCTCTTACTTCCCAGTTAATCTCTCATTCTATTACAATCATTGCAAAAAATCTACAAGGACTGATTGAGCCCGCTGCCTCGCGTATCTTTACGGGAAAGAATAAAATGGCACAAACGAAAATTCAACTGCCCCCTGACCGCGTGGATCCGAACGTAAAGCCATAAATACCGAAAAGTTGTTCCATAAAGGCGGCCAAGGCAGCGGAGGCCTATTAATACCACCAGGAAAAACATTGGCCGGCGCCGTGGCCGGCAGCTGGAACAAAGCGGCGCGGCGGGGCGTGCGCGGGGCGGGCCCAGCGAACACAAACGCTGCGGCACGGGACGGCAGGCGCGCGAGCACTAGGTCACGTCCGTTGACCTTGCATTTCTACTGCTCAGCGAAAATATTTCCTGTCATAGGCGTGCGCAACCTCTGATAGGGGAAGAGAGCGATTTTTTCTTTACACACTAACTCAAGAACTCGGCTGATTGATGATTCCGGGCGAGAAAACAAGTTACGGTCATTAGTCCTGTAATTTTTTTTCTTGCGGGAGGTGGCGGTGATCTTCCTCCGCAGATGGCTAGATCCGGCGCCGACCGATCACGGCGTCCGGGATTTTTCTCAAGAAGATATCTCCCACCATCAGGACACCACCCCAGGGACAGGACAAGCTCTAACAGTCTGTTTCACCATCATTACTTAAAATGTTAAGTTCGGCTTAAGAATTTTAAGGTAGACATGGGAGACTTTTCCGTTTCACTACACCCTTTAAGGCAAACGTAACTGATGTGTTCGACTTAAATTTAAGCACACGTCTTAGCACCACATATACGTGTGCTTTACGGCGCAGATCAAAGATGACAACACTACATGTTTTGGAGCTAATTGAAGACCTATTGGAATTTCCAAGTTTACTTCTTAGTAAATTATTAACCAACTGACCATTTTGCAATTTTCGAAAATTCAGTAAGCCGTGAAAATCGGACCTAAGCCACTTTAATAAGTGTATTTTATTCTGTTCTTAACAGAAATTTAAAAAATTGGATTCTTCTTTGAGAAAATTTCGAAAATGTCCGGGGGATGTCATGTAGTGTGGCCCCAAAAATTAATAAATGCTTTTAAGAATCACAGAGCTTCGACTCAGGCCAGATAGACAGTGGTTTCTTCAATTTGGAAAAAAATCGTAAGCATGGTTTAGGCGCTAGTGTTGTACACACACACCGTACAGACGGACGGATGGACAGACAGACGAATGAACGGGAGTTTTGCTTTCAATTGTTTTTTCGCCATCAAGGACCTACAAAACAGGGACTCTGGCTACACCACGTGTTAAGGGATTTTTCCCCTTAATTTAGCAACTGGATCTATCCACTCTTTCTATATCACGGCGAGGAAGAGGAAAGAATGATAGCGTTTGGTCTGTGGCCCGCTCTGGCATTCGCCTGGTATTGATCTGAGAAACAACGGAAAACTACCGATCAGAGCAGCCTGTCGCTAAAATTCTCCTCCTGACAGCGGCTGAACTCGACCTCACGATCTAGCTCGACAGGAGTGGTACGGGAAGGACGGGCATAAAGTCCAGTACGGGGCATAACGGCCAGGCAGGTTTGTAAGGCTGGCAGTGTTGCTATTATGTGGCAATTATGTGGAAAGGTTATCCTTACACTCCTCTTAGTTGTCTTGAATCACGAGAAGAAGAAAAAGAAGAAGAAGAAGAAGAAGAAGAAGAAGAAGAAGAAGAAGAAGAAAGAATTACGTCATCAAGAGTTATTGCAATTTTCGTGTTTTTCGTATCCTCTGATCTAAGGTAAGTTCTCACTTCATGAAATTATTACAAATTTATGTAACAAGTTAGGTTTTTGAAACGTAACTTTTAAAAGAGTGTTTCAAAATTGAGTATTGAGAAATATCTCGTCGTTGTTCATGACAACTGACAGCAAGGTTTTGCTAATGGCGTCTAGGCGGACACAACGGCCAGTAGGTGGCCAGTGCTCCCGCCACCGTGGCCAATGTGCCCGTTTGCGCTAAAACCTGATAAGAAAGAAAAAAACAAACGATGAAACGCGAAATAGCCGAAGAAAAAAGGTAAAGAATATTCATAAAAATCCAAAGAGAACAGCTAAAAAATCCTGGGTCAACACAACTGAATGAAACCTGTGATCAATACTACTAAAAGACACTGATGATGAGGACGCAAAATGTTTATATTGTTTTTTTTAAATTTTTACTTTCCCGTATGCTGCGCGTAAAAATGGCGAATTTTCAACGGAAAAAATTCATTGCCGGGAGCTGATAACGAACTAGTGGTGCTACAGAATGGCACAGACTTTCCCGTTTTAGTATTCTATTTCCTTTGGTCCCGGCTAGCTATTTGGACTTGCCACAGATTGTTAGCCAGCTGTCATCTATCGCCGCCCAAAGTACAATTTTTGAAATTTTATTAATTTTTAGGTTTTCTAATGGTAGAACCGCAATATTAATTTTAGAATATTAAAGAACACAAAAACCTAGCCCTAAATGGCAATTTTCTTTTAAAAATTGGAAAGCCGTTTCAAGAAAATGGCGTTTAAGCGTTACTAAAAATGCGAAATTTGAAGCTCTTTTTCATAGAACATATTTGAGTTTTCAAAAAACTTCATTTGAAATCATTTGAAACACATTAACTCACAAATTCAATACTGATTCCAAATTGCTGGTAATGTGCATATTACAGATGTGAGAGATCTCTCAAAACATTACATTTGTGTAATTTTTGAAAAAACAAAAAAATACCCCCATACCCCCATATTAAAGAGTGCAATTAGCACTATCCGTTCCAAAACTTTGAAGAATAAAATTTGGAGCCATTTATGAGAAAATGGAGTTTGAACTTCTTTGAATATACGGAAATTTGTGCTAGTTTTTACAGAAAAGGTTGTGTTTCGAGAAACTTTACTTGACATTATCTAAAGAATTTGAACTCGTAAATATAATAATGTGAAAAAATCGCCACTAATGTAAATATTACCGACGTGAGAGACAAGTCAATAAAATTACATTTTTGCAATTAATAAAAAAAAGAATAGAGCGATATGGAGTTTATGTCATCTCTTAGGGTACATTTAGCACTATCCATACCAAAAGTTTAAAGAAAAAATTTGGAGCCGTTTTTGAGAAAATCTTGTATTTTTTTAATTGCACATATTAGAGGCAATATTGTGTGAAAAGTACTAAAAATTCCAAAACAACGTACATGACCTTAGAGAAATCTTACTATGAAGAACAAATTTTATTTAAAGGAAAAATCTCTATCTGCAATTTTCTAGTTGGAGGAAGACGCGGAATAAAATTCAGACTTTTGCAATTTTTCTAAATTCAGAGTTAACCGTGAACATCGGACCTATATCACCTTAATAAGTGTATTTTACTCTGTTCTTAAGAAATTTAAAGAAAAAATTTGGAACCGATTTTGAGAAAATTTTGAAAATGTCCTGGGAGCTTCATGTAAAGTACCCCCAAATTTTATGGAATTTTTCAAAATCTCAAAGCTTTGACTCCAACCAGATCGACCGGGGAAAATCCATTTTGGAAGAAATCGTATGTATGGTTTAAGCGATAGCAGTGTGGACGGACGGACAGACGGACGTTTTGCTTTCAATTGGTTTTTCGGTATCAAGGACCCGCAAAAGAGGGATTCTGGCTACATCACGCCTTAGGGGATTTTTTCCCAATTTAGAAACTAGATTTATCCACTTTTTCGTTGTCAGGGCCCGGCAATGATTTTTTCTGCCGAAAATCCGCCGAGATGGCGGTGGTCTTCCCCAGCTGGAAGGCGAGATCCGGCACCGACCTACCTTCGGCTGGTGGGGTTTTCCCCATCCAGTTATCTCCCACCGAATGGCTCTGCCCTTGCCGTGACAAGTTCTTATCTCCCATCCGGTCTCTCTGTATGTGTGGAAGTGTAGTGCATGTTAGTGTAAGATTATGTAAGTAAGGGGTTAGGAATAGGCCAAGAAAGAGGAAGGAAAAATTGCTTGCGAACCTTGGCCCATTTGTTAGGGTACTGCACAAAAACTTTTGTAGTATTTCTCACAAGGGATATAACCGAAGAAGGTGGTGAAAAAGTGCCCCTAAACCAAATCGATAATCGCGATACTCATTTGAAAAAGAATAAAAAATTCCGTAGGTTCCCAAAAAATCAGCCTCCTAAGGCAATCTGTTACAGAGATACGAGAAACGTGTTTTGTCATGTATTATTTTTTCCCAACTTCTATGGTATGTATTAAGCTGAAAACAAATGTAGAGTCGGGGGAAAATAGTTGAATTTGAAGGTGTTTTCGTCAACCAATTAATACATTTTTGAAATTGATTTTCGACGTGACAACGTTGGAGAACTGTCTCAGTTTTCCCCCTAGAATGTGTCTGATTACATTTTTTCCGATTTTTAAACTATGTGGACGATAGTGAAAAAGTTATTTTTTTATCAGTAAAATACATTTTATCACAAAATTAATACATGCCTTTTAAAACAGATGGAAAATATTAATTTCAATGAAGATAATACTTACTCGAGTAACGTAGTCAAAATATGCACAGGTTAGTGTAATTCTTAATCCATATTAAATGGAATAGCCATTTTGTCTATGGTTTTATGTGAGTTGGGGGAAAAGATGTAAATAGATTCATTAGTATGCTGCATTTTACAACTGTTTATAAAAACTGTTTGTTTAACAAAATATTTAATTTAGGTTCTTTATTTTTATCTTTTTATGTCGCTTTTAACTTCCAAGTCATGCAGCAACCACTGTGATTGTTTACATTGAGATAAGTGTAGGAGAAACACCGCCCATTGGATAACATGAGCACCCACAAACATCCATGCCCGAGGCGGAATTCGAAACCGCGTCCCTTCGAGCCGAGGTGGCTACAGTCCCTCAGCCTCAGCGACCTCGGTTTTTTCAGACCGGCGATTCTTTATTTTGAAGACGTAAAATTTGAAAATTTTGGGTGGGTCGAAAGAGTGGTTATGTTCAATAAGGAGTGAGAAAAATGTTGAATTTCCTTGTTTTTGTTCCAAGCTCTAATATGTTCATTGACTCTATGAATAAATTTTCGGATATTCTAGCGGAGACTGGGTAATGAAATGGTCGATGTTCATTTGTCTGTCACCGCAGTGGCCTAATGCAGGGTAGTGAACGTAACGAACTGACTGTAAATAGATTCAAAGAACTGTTAAGATTAGACTTGTTTTCCCTTCTTCTGGCACTTAAAAAGTTCCATGAAATTGTTTATAAAGTTAGACACAGGTTATTAACAAGTCAGCTTGGAAGTTTTTTCTAAAATTTTGAATTAATGTTTATTATTTTTTATAAAAAATATTTATTCATGACCAGGGTACAACTCCCTTACATCTATCATTTCCCAAAAATGATCTCTATTTAGTCTTTTACAGTCTTGTCTCCAAAGATATTCGGCAAGATGCATCACCATATCCTCATGAAGTTACTTTCAAAAGCATGAATTCTCGCTTCGCTCGTCCGGATCCACGTCACGACGAGGCTCGGGCCTTCGGCCCTGGCGTTCATTCTAAACAACTTTGAGTCAACCCAACGCATAATTATCAGTCCACTTTTGTAAGAAATCACGTATGTTCTTTGTATCTATTTACAGCCTGTTCGTGTTCCAAACATACACTTTCCTGCTCCCGTCCACAAGTCATCGAAACATCGTCTCCTCTGTTATTTCAGTAGTATACCTTTCCATTCCGGCTCTCACACGCAACCGATATTTATAATTGAGGTCTCTAAAGAAAGATAATTTCACGGAGACGTGACGAATTGCACTTTGACTTTAAAAATGTGAAGGATTTGTTTAAAAAACGCGTCTAAATATTCAAGTCAAATGCAACCCGCCCACACTTGCCAAAGTTTCCGTCAAATAACTCCTAAACAAAGGGTTCTAAGGCCTTAAAAACTAAAATTTTGAGGCCAGAGGCCTCAAAGAAACGTTTCTTACACCATTATCTACAATGATGACATATTCCTCAACATTCAATTACATTTTCGGTCCGCGCTTCAGTACTATCAAGGCCATCTCAATATTTCAGCCCTTGATGCTGGTAACCATTTTTGTGACGACACGCTTAGAAGGCTTAGATTACTCAATCTTATATTTACGCTTTCTGTATACACCGTGGTTTATGCAAGTGAACCTTGTCAGACTGCACAATCATTCATTCAAGATTTGCTCTGCAGCAACAACTAGAAGTACTGTTGTAGTTGCTTGATACCTGTGAAGATTGTTTCTTATGTGTATAGTGAAACTATTCAATTAACGTTTTGCCTTGGTCTGTAAGTGCTGTAATTGTGGAGTGATGTGGATGTATAGAGAAGAGTGATGAATGTGTGTTTTACCTGTACCAATACTTACTTTCGTTATCAATCGATGAAATTTTCAAGTCAGCGGGTTCAGACACGTAGCTTTCTCAAAAGTAAAAAGCTAATATTTTTGTGACTATCACGAAAAGCTAAAAAACTAACTGACAAAGAATATTGAATAATTACTTCAAATGGTGACTTTAAGGAAGTGTTGTGAATAGTTACAAGATAATTCTCCACGATATTGAATAAATATTTATTGAAAATTTCTTTTAAACATCAATTGCATTATCTTTTATTTTTATTTGTTATTGTGTTCGTACATTGCAAGTTACCTTTATAGATTTTGAAACAAATAAATGCGTTTCGTCAACTACTTTCCCTTTTAGAATGGAAATAGGATAGGGATGAGTGTGGGGTCTAACATGCGACAGTTCTCGCACGGGTACGCGGAGGTAGTAGAAGAAAACTTATAGGGTAGAGGGTAGCTAAATTAAAATAGCTTGAAATAAATTAAAAACAAAAAACAAAACGCGCTAGCCTACAATACTGCGTGAATTAATTTCTCTAAAAACAGCTAAATTTAAAATTATAGAAAGAATAGCCTCCACCTAGGGAGTACATGACCTTGACGTTGGTGGTGGAGCTTGAGTACCCCCATGATCTTGAGAGCTATGCCGGCGGTAGCGTAGCTACTGGTAGGGCCTCCCTTGCCGGACAGGTCGAGAGGGAGGGGTCAGACGAAAAAGTACTCCAGAAGAGGACTGGGGCGCAAGAAGAGAAGAGGACAGCGCGCAGAAGAGGATCTCGAAACGACGAATATTACCTCGAAGATTTAGGCGGAAATCCTAGCCTTCATTTCGATCTAGGGACGAAAGATACTGGTATGATCTCGCCAATGGAACTAGGAGATTCCTAAAGAGATCTGGGCAGGAGGAGCTCAAAGGCATGGTGACGCCAACCTCCTAGGGGAGTAAACCCTAAACAAAAATCCTGGTCCTCCTGGTAGGGGGTTAGGACGATGGGCCAGCTCCTCATCGTCCATGTAAAAACTATGAAATGCTAAAAGGCCTAATCATGAGAAAACGGACGGTAACCGGAGACGAACTAGGCAAAGGAAATGGATAATGAATATTGGAACATGGAATACTCAAGGTCTGGGAAATAAGGTACAGGAGGTAATTAAGGAACTTCAAGATTTAAATATGGATATTGCAAGCTTAAGTGAGACAAAGAAAAAAGGCTCCGGTATAGAAGAGATTGGACCCTATGTTCATATTTGGAGTGGAGTACAAAAAGATCAGAGGGGTAGTAAAGGGATTTCCATAGTCATAAAAAATAAATTTAGAAACCATATTAAAAGTTGGGAAGCTATAGATGAGAGGCTGATTAAAGTAAATTTGGAAAGTTTTAGATACAAAATGACGATTCTTGGAGTGTATGCTCCAAATGAAAATGAAGATACTAATATTTTGGATCAATTTTATTCAAAACTGGATGGGGTAATCAGTGAATGTGGGGTAAATAGAGAACTAATTTTATTGGGAGATTTTAATGCAAGAGTGGGAAAATCTCGGAACTCAAAAGTCGTTGGACAACATGGAGAAGAGGTGGAAAATTCAAATGGAAGAAGATTGATTCAACTGTGTGAACAACATGAACTTATAATTAGAAACGGTCACTTCCAACATAAAGATAAGCATATGTTCACTTGGGAAGATAAGGTAAGAGGAAGGAGATCTGTGATCGATTACGTAATCACTAGACAGTATTTAACTGAGAAAGTAATGGACGTCAGGGTACACAGAGGCCCGGAATGTAGATCCAACCATTATCTAGTAAAGGCCAAAATTATGTTTCCACCCATAAGACAAAAAGAAATGGAGATCAGAGAACATAAGGGAAACAAAAATGAAAATAGTAAAGCTAGGAAATATAATATAGAGGGTCTATCACAACCAAGTATAAAATATTTATTTCAAAATAGATTGGATAATTTACTTAATGAAAACGTAGTTGGATCAAATAAGGAGATATACGAACACCTCAAAGATAGTCTGCATCAAGCGGCTAAAGAAGCACTTGGAGAAATACCTTTAAATAAGAAAAGGAGAGGGAGGAGCTATTGGATAACTCAAGACCTGGAGCGGGAAATAGAGGAGAAGAAGAGACTGTATGAAAAATGGTTGAGTACCAAGAAAGCGGAAAACAGGAAGGAATATAACATCCAACGAAATAGAGTTAGAAACATGATAAGAAAAGAAAAACAACAATCATGGGAGCGTAAATGCCAAGAAGTAGAAATGTACATAGGTGGGACAAAAACAAGCGAGATTTGGAAGTTCATAAAACAGGTCAAATCTCCCCAAATGGAAAAAGTTCGCATACAAAGTATACCTGTAAGTAAATGGGAAGACTATTTTAGAACATTATTGAATGAAGGAAGATCAGATTTTCTTGGAACTACAGAAAGGGAAAAGATATCTCCGGCCAGAGAAATTACAGTAACAGAAGATAGGGTCAAGAGATGTATCAAAGAAATGAAAGGTGGTAAGGCTCCGGGTCCAGGAGAAATCCCCAGCGAATTGATAAAGAATGGAACACCAAAGCTAGTACGGATAATGACGAAGCTAATTAATAGCTGTATCAATAAAGGCGATATACCCGAAGACTGGAAAATGGCTTATATAACACCAATATATAAGAAAGGAAGAAAAGATATATGTGAAAATTATAGAGGGATAGCAGTGACAAACACGTTCAGTAAGGTATATGGAAGAATGTTAAGAGAATTAATAGAAGAGGGATACAAGGAGTACGAAGAAGAAGAACAAAGTGGTTTTAGAGCAGGTCGTTCTTGCATAGATAACCTGTTTTGTTTGTCCCAGGTGATGCAAAAGAAATGGCAAACAGGGAGAGAACTCCATATGGTCTTCCTTGATTTAGCAAAGGCCTATGATAGTGTGCCAGTCATAAAGTTATGGGAAGTTATGAATGAAAGTAATATAAATAAAATTTTAATAAATGCGGTGAAGGAATTGTACATAGATCAAAAAGGAAAGGTGAAAGTTGGAAAACAGATGACCAAAGCATTTCCTATATCAAAAGGACTACGGCAAGGATGTTGTCTGTCACCTACCCTCTTTAAAATATATGTTAATGCGGTATTACAGGTATGGAAAAGAAAATGCGCTGGGATGGGAATACCACTTGATGATAACATAACACTTTATACCCTACAATTCGCTGATGATCAGGTACTGATGGCACAAGACCAGGAAGATATTGAATATATGACTAGGAAGATAAAACAAGATTATGAGAAATGGGGACTAAGCCTCAATCTAGAGAAAACAGTGTACTGGACACTAGGCAGTACACATGATGTATTGACTATGGAAACTGGAGAAATAATAAGAACAGCAGAGGACATAAAGTACTTGGGAACAACAATAGGGAAACAAGGTTTTTATGAAAAGGAATGTGAAACTCGAATAATTAAAGGAAGGAAAATTTTAGGAGCCCTGAATCCAGTGATCTGGGATCCAAATATAAGCAGAAAAACGAAATTTAGAATATATAAAAGTATGATTGAAAGTGTTGCATTATACGGAGCAGAAATATGGCAACTTCCAGAACAACAGAAAAGAAAATTGAGAGCCCTAGAAATGGATTTCCTCAGACGAGCTGCAGCAATATCTAGAATAGAGAAAATAAGAAATGAAAGGGTTAAGGAAATAATGAATTTGAATCATGATATTATAGAGGAAATTGAAAAGAAACAACTCACTTGGTTTGGACATGTACAGCGAATGGAGGAGAAAAGACTCCCCAAAAGATCTTTAGAATGGCAACCAAGTGAAAGGAGAAAACGAGGAAGACCAAGACCAGGGTGGAACGACCAGATCAGAAAGATAATCGAGAAGTGGAAATTACCTCCTGATGCCTGGAAGAACAGAGAAGACTGGAGAAGAAGATTAGGCGCCGGAAGACCGAAGTAGCGGTTAAGAAAACGGCAAGAAGGAGGAGAAAGAATAGCGCAAGTCACTCGACAGCTGCCAACGATCGCAGTCCAAACGCATGATTTAAATGTTGGCGGTATGTAGCTGGGAGTATGTACATCAACGCTCAGCAGCAATTTAATATTGTAAATAATACACCACTTGATTTTAAACTCAAGGTGTTGGTTTGTTAAGATATTCAATATGCAAACATCGTTGGAGCAACATTCCTGTGTACCGAAGTGAAGTCTAAGCCTTCTAAATTGTTTCTAATGGTAACAAATGGTATTTAGTACTCAAAGGTGAAAATATTAGTTTTATTATTTTTTGGCTCAGAATTTCTTTTCTTAAGGTACGTAAGAACGCAGAAAATAATCCAATACTTTTTAGTATACAAATAATTTTCCAATTTTCGCACCCCAGCAAGCTAGGACCCTAACTCTCCAAAACCTCCTCTGTTCCTCATAACAAATCAAGGAAAGTTAAATAATATTTCAAAAAGTAGGGTTGTACTTGCCCGATCCGATATTTTCGCACTACTTTACTTGGCTTTATCGAGAGTAAAAGCCTCTTCTGTTATTTTTGTGGCTATCAAGGAAAGGAAAAGCTAACTCTGAAAGAAGATTGAATAATTTCTTCAAATGTT
>JAHLJT010002406.1:147847698-147884395 GCA_031308135.1 Acheta domesticus | reverse complement strand
CTGCGCGAAAAAATTGCCGAATTTTCGGCGGAAAAAAATCAGTACCGTGCCGTGATAAACGAAAAAGTGGATTAAAACGGTTGCTAAATTAAGAAAAATCCCCTAAACTAGTTTTTGTAGCCAAAAACCCTCTTTTGTGGGTCCTTGATATCGAAAAACCAATTGAAAGGAAAACGTCCGTCTGTCTGTCCGTCCGTCCGTCTGTCCGTCCGTCCGTCTGTCGTCCGTTCGTCTGTGAACACTGCTAACGCCAAAGCATACGTACGATTTCTTCTAAAATTGATATTTCCCGGTCGATCTGGTTCCACTCGAGGCGCCGCGATTTTGAAAAACATTTTTCAAATTTGGGGAGACTTTACATGAAGCCCTCGGACATTTTGAAAAAATTCTCATAAAACGGCTCCAATCTTTTTCTTTAAATTTCTTGTAAAAAATAGAATAAAATACACTTATTATGGCATAGGTCGGATTTTTCACGGTTACCTCTAAATTTTCGAAAATTGCAAAAGTTTGAATTTTTTTCGTGCTCTTCCTAAAACTACAAAATTAAAGATAGAGATTTTTCCGTCAAATAAAATTTGTTCTCCATACTGAGTTCTTTCATTAAGGTCATATATAATTTTTGGAAGATTTGGTAGTTTCGCGCAATGTTGCGTGCAATATTCTCATTTAAAAAAATAAAAAAACAAGATTTTCTCAAAAACGGCTCCAAATTTTTTCTTTAAACTTTTGATAAGAATATTGAAAATTGCAAAAGACCAAATTTATTTTCGAACCTTTCCTCTACATCTACTATTAATGCCAGAGTGTTCTTTCTCATGGAATTTATCTCTCAATTTTACATCTTTAAATGATGTCATGCACTATTAACAATCAAAGTATCTGAGTAATACTTAGTAACTCCAAAAAAAGAAAAGATTCTGTATGCCACGCATTCTCGTTACGTTTCTTGAAACTCGAAACGATACACCATTCAACCACATGGCTCTACAAATGCAGACCGAGAATTTTTTTATGATTATAGAAGAAAGTTTTTCATGGGCTCCTTGTTAATAGTTTTCTTATCCAAGTAATGGCAATTGTTGCTAATGGCAATGGTTTCTAATTTTCTGGTAAACATCCGATAATCGTTCAAAGACGAAACTGTCACATTAAGTTAAGAAACTTTCCTATATTCCTGAAGTTAATTATTCGACTCCTAAAATCAAAGCCAATAGTATTAACAATATGTCCCAATCAGGGCGGTGTATCTCAAAAAGTTTATCGTTTTTTCTACCCAATTTTTCTTTCCGCTTTTCATTACAGGGCAATCAGAAACAGTGACTGATCTACCCTAGAAGGCGGTATATGATCCGTCGATCGCTATGTGGATGTCCAATAAACCGCTTATGTAAGTGTAACATAACCTCTTTGATTTTACATAAATTTCAGTTATTTTCAATATTTGGCGCAATTGCAACTCTGTTGGTCATCATTTCATTCATGGAATAGTCCTATTAAATGCTACTCGTGATTTGGAAATTTTCAGATAAATCCCCTTCTCGCTTCGCGAGTCTAGGATTTTTCTAGCAAACTATCCGGCATTGCCCAGGCTTTCTTCATACCCAATCCTTGTAGAAGAAGAAAAAATATCAATTTTATATAAAACACGGTGTTTAAGAATATTTTAATGTAATTGGTTCAAGTTTTAATAAGTTCTATAATTTTATTTCATTTCATGTTACAGTACATTGCTATCAGTTTAAAATGTTTCATCTTATGCACTGCTACTTGTCTTTATCGAACTAATAGGCAGCTGTCTTGCTGCACCGCTATTGGCCTCTGACGGCATTTATTAGAAACCATCAGTATGTCACAGTATATGTATCATAAAGTAGCGCAGCTCAGCCCATTTTTTGGCTAGTTTGTGATCCGCGCGTATACAGCTAGCTATCCTGATGGAGACAAAGTAAAACTAGGGACATCTTGAATTAACGCTCACACCCGTGAAGACAACTCCGTTTTGCTTTCCGAAGGGCGTTGCTGAAGAGCACTAAATTGTTTGTGAAGTTGCATTTTTAAGAACTGGTTAATCATTTAAAAATAATCCGTGTTGTTTCGTGATCATTACCTGATCTGAGGTCCAGAACTAAAAATGGTCAGCCTCACATTTAGTGAAAATAATTGCTTCACCTCTAGCAAAAATAAGTTTTGGTGAATTAAATGTGGATTTAGCAGAAAAGAATAGCAAACATTATTTTTTGAGTTATATTCTAAAGATAGTTATGAATTTGTATTCTTATTGAAAATGCAAAAACGTGAGTGGGGCCTGGACAAAAACATTTATAGCTTTGAAAACCTTCAAAATAACTTCCAGCTTATGAGTGATCTGTCAATTTTTAATGAATATTTGTCATAGTGTGAAGTGAAGAAGTTTTAATAACAGAATTTTGAAATTACTTGCTTAGCAACATATGCTACTCAGCTTTTTCAGTTTTTGGTGTGGTTGTTGTGAAGTGAAGAAGGTAGTTCTGAAACCTTTTATCAGAGTAAGGATTTACTATTTCTTGAAGTTCACCCACAGAGAGTTACCTCAGCAAGGAAAAAATAAGAACAAAATATTTTAATTCCAGAGTACCTCTTCATACACTCCTTTTTGTGGTATTGTTGTCGTTTACACTTCATTTTTATTTATTTATTTGTCAAACAACAGTAAAAAACTGTATATGACGTGTGGGGAAAGAGATTTATTTGCGCACATTTTCTTGGGGGCCAGAAAAAAAAGAAAAAAAGAAAAAATGAATTTCGAAAATAATTATTTTAGAAAAATAAAAATATTTGAAAAATGTTTGTCCCCGAGTTATAGAAAATCAATTTCAACGGTAAATGAACTACAAGCAAAAGGAGTGCTCAACAAAACGTACGCACAGTGAAGCTACATTTACGTCCAGAAGCAAAACAAGGGGCCATCTCAGCATTTGCTCAATGGATCAGGGAAACTGGACAAAAACCTGATCGAGATGGGGGTCATTGTATGTTGTGTAGGTATTATCACTTTCCGTTCCAGTAGCGATCATCAGAGCTGACACAATTTATTTACAAAAACAAGATGCCGAAATAAAAAATGCCAAAGTGAAAAAAGGCAATAAAATTAGAATGAAATGCTTTTGTGGAGTATCACAGATACGGACGCCGCGCCAGTTAGATCATATATACCTTTCAGCCTCTGGGTGGAGAACTAGTTCTGCGGTTCTAAGAAGCGAGAGCTGCATAGCGCACCGGGAGACGGTGGGGCCGGAGCGGCGCGGGGAATGCCGCACAAAAGAGTGGCACGCGTGTGGAGGAAGACGGAGGAGGCTGAGGCGTGTACAAGCGAATTTCCGGAGTGGACGCTAGTGTGAATGGCGTTTTGTACAACTTAACGGTAACTGCATACTTTATGTTTTGTAAATAAGGTTGTTTCGGTTCTGATGATGATCGCTTCGCGATCGAAAAATACTTGAGTCATTAAAGCATAAATATCTAGACATCTGGCTCATTAGTTTTATCAAGGCATCAACCTCTCATCAACTTAATCATCAGATGGAACTTTTATTTTCAATTGCTTCTAGCATAAGGAGATTCTTTAAAACAGACTAATTGGAAAACTCCCAAAATAGCGGTACCATGACAATTTGAGGGACCAGTTGTCGGGTTCTCTGGCGAGGGCGTGGAAGGCGAAGGGGCAAGCGCACACTCAACAGGTTGTCGCAGAGAGGAGGGAAAAGTTTCTTTGGAACTGATCTCAAAAAGTATCAGCGTTAAGTGAGTAAGCATTAACTCCTGCTGCGTCCCATGCGCATAGTGCATATCTCGGTAGAAGGCCTATTTATAACAACATTCACTCGCGCTCTGCAGTTCTTGAAAAATGACTTAAATGAAAAACTTAAATTGACTTTTTATAAATGGTGATGTAATTGTTTAATGTTCGCTCACAGAGCAGCATTATCATATTTAATTGGCTTATGCATTTTTACTTTTCCGTATACTATACGTACGTAGGAAACTGAAAAATTAGGAAAATGTCAAAAAAATGTACTTTGGGCGGTGATAGATGGTAGCTGGTAAAACTATATTTATTAAACTACATCTTCAAATAAGGTCATGCTTAATTTTTTGAAAATACGAGTAGTTTTTCTATAATTTCGTGACAAACAAAATCGCTCGTTGCAAAATTACTGCGCTTCAGACAGCCGGATGCGTCGTAAATTAGAATTTGCAATTTTGTATATTATTTCTTTGATCGTTTTTACATTTGACCATTTATTATACATTTGCACATTAATCTTTAAAGAAATTATTTCTTTTCAAATATTGAAAATAGAAATTGCTAACTCTTTAAGAGACTGTCGACAATGCAGGAACGCAACAATTGAATTCTGTTCCGTTGTCGCGATTTTCTGTGAATTGCGTTTCATTGTTGTGACTTTATAGAGTTGAATGGTATCAGACATCTTTTTCCAATAAAAGTTTACAAAACTTTTGTATTATATTTTTGTGCAGTTGTGGAATTCACATAGTTTTGACAATACTACAATGGAAACAGTGAGTTGTTCGCACTGTGTAAGATGCACAGGTGTGTTCACTCCCAGTCTAAAACTGAAACTTATGTGAGGTTAGTCCTCACAGTTCTCGCATATAAGTGCTGCGATCTTTGGGTCTCAGTTGGGCAAGGTCGTGATTGGTCGTGTAATGTAACAGCCACAGTTTAAGATGTCATCTTAAGATGCATATCTTACACCGCGACCCAAACCGATCGTACGGACAATCGAGGAACTAGCCTCAAACTGGCTTCAGAAAATTTGCCCCAAAGGCGGCTAGTTAACACACCTATATATCTTTTTATTTTTATTTATTTGTCAAAAAAACCAGTAAAAACTGTATATGACGTGTGGGGAAAGAAATTTATCTGAGCACATTTTCTTGAGGGCCAGAATTTGAAAAAAAAAATAAAAATAAAAATAAAAAAACGAAAAAATGAATTTAGAAAATAATTATTTTAGAAAAATGAGAATATTTGAAAAATGTTTTTTCCCCGAGTTATAGAAAATCAATTTCAACTGTAAATGAACTACAAGCAAAAGGAGTGCTCAACAAAACGTGCGCACAGTGAAGCTACATTTACGTCCAGAAGCAAAACAAGGGGCCATCTCAGCATTTGCTCTATGGATCAGGGAAACTAGACAAAAACCTGATCGAGATATCTTACACCGTGGTTGGTCGCTTCTTGGTTCAATTGGACGTTTTCAAATAATAGCTATGATGTTAGTAGGGCAGAAAGTGCAATATTTCAGTTCTGCGTAGATGCTTCCAACAATACGGGAAATTATGTACTATTGTAGCACCACTAGTCTTAAATTGTCTTTTGCGGAACATTAGTATCCTGCGAGGTTGTACTCATAAGTGTTTCGTGTACCGATTTCAATACTCATTACAATTGACACTTCTTAAGTTCTACATACCTCGATGAACAAAAATATTCACGCAAACACATGTTTATATGAAATGGTGTTTTCATATTTTTCATTGACGAAAACCAAGTAAAGAGACGTAGCGAATTCTGCATCTGAAAATTCAGTGGTATTCTGTTGTCACAAGTTACTCCCAATTCGGTCATTATTGAGCCCTTTAAGAATTGATACCGTTGTTGTTACTTAATTTGTATCATTCATTAAACAGCACAGTTAAAGATAAAACTAAATCTTTATTATAAAAAAAATAAATTAAGAAATATTAATGTTGAAACATTTTGTTATCTTTAGTAAACACGTAAAAATGTTTTTGGTTTGAACAGTGAATGAGTTCTCGGAAACAAAAAGAACTTCAAAAAAGATGAGGAAACAGTGACTTTTGGAATTATTGTACATCAAAAGCTACTTGATGTTAGTAAGTAGTTTTTATTATACATCAAAAGGTACTTAAAGGTAATAATCTGAACGAAACTGGAAACAATAGTAAGAATTTCTATGTTTGTGTATATATTTGACATAGTAGGGCCGAATTAATCCGAGTTTTGCGGGAAAGGAAGACATGTGGCGAGCATGCCGTATTCTAGCTTACTTGGCCCGCCTGAGCTTTTTCATTCCTCACACAGCTATACAAATTGAGGCCAGTCCTACTAGAGAACTACCACTTCATTCTTGTCCCAACCAGAAATCGAACCCGGGCCACGTCACAGAAGGCTAGCACGCTGTCCGTGGGGCTACTCTGTGTACCTATGTATTGTACTAAGAGAATTATAATATTGCAATGGATTACAGTCGCGGCGTTTGCTCTCCATGCACTTGATCGCAAGCCGGCTGACGATGCAGGAGAGACGAGGCGGAGGCCGAGAGAGCCGCGGGAGCGGAGGAGCCGAGAGCTTCAGAGTCAGTGGCGTGTAGAGAGGTCGGGAACAGAGGAATATGCGAAAATGGAGAAACGGGGAGCGTCAAGGGTGATGACAGAAGAGCTGACAGACGTGGAGGCGGAGGAGGCAAGAGCGTCAGGGCAGAAGCGTGGACAGGGAACAGAGAGAGGAGGGGGCAGAGGAGTATGCGGGGATGGAAGAGCGGGAGCAGGGGAGGGGACGATATCGTCAGTGGCCATGGTTGGGGCGAAAACGGGTAGGGGAGGGGGCTGACGAGTAGGAAGCTTGAGGGGCGGGGTTAGGGTCAGGGTCAGAGGGGAGCGTGGGCGGAGGAAGGCGAGTGGAGCGGTGGCGCCGGCGCAGGCCGCGTGTGTTGACCGTCTGGTAGCCGGTGGCCGTGCCGCATGTGCCACCATTTGCATAAGCGCCTTGGATGTGGCCGCTGTGTGTGCGGGGCAATCGTCTTTCAGAGTTCAGAGGAGGAACGTGACATCGCCAAGAAAACATCGATGTTAATAAAACATCCGTGTTTATTAAATACCGATGTTTTTAAAACAGGCTTAGTTACCACTGAAGTTCACGCTGGAGGGAATTGAATATGAAAGTGATATAGTTTGTTAATTTTACTTGAGATTTAAACTGACAAAACAAAGTGAAATAATCATCAGGGCAATAAAACGTAGATTATGCGATTTGATAATTCAAAAATTTTAGAGGCTTTTTTATCGACGAAAACTGTTATCACCCTTGGACATTTTACGGTCGGTTTCACCAAATACTTGTTACGTACGACTTAGTAAAGTCGTAATTAATTTTAAGATGCGGTTTATGTCGTGCTTTGTCGTTCGTCGTTTCACCACACTCTTTGAAGCACTGCTTAGTGAAGTATAATTTAAATACATTCAAGAGTTGGTTGGCAATGCTGCACCCTGGTAATTCAGCCAGTGACCGTATTGTTTTTGTTCTGCTTTGTATTCTGTTGCAAAGAGGTAATTTTTAGTGATTTTTCATAATGGGGAAAGGAGAGGGGATTGCAAAATTTTCATCGTCGGAGAAATAAGTGCTCATCGAATAGACGAGAAAGTACATTTCTCTGATAGAAAATAAAGTTACAAATGGAGCAACAAACCGACAAAAAAGTATGGTAACTGGACGATTTAACAGAAATCGATCAGTAATTGATTACAGCAGTAATTTTACAGCAACGAGCTACAAGATGAAATATAATAAACATTAAATAAAGTTGGGGAGAGCATTAGGTTTAAGTGAAAAAGAAAATGCAATAAAAATTACTGAATGTAAAACTTGGAAATTGAAAATAGTTCTGGGACCATGTGAACTTACAAAACACTTGTTGGGGAAAATTGTTACTTGCAAGGAAATTATGAACCAAAATATTGAAATGTTAATATCGTTAATAATTAACTTTTGGAAACTACTTGAAAATTCCACTCGGTCTTCAATTAGCTCCAAAATACGAAGTATTGTCATCTCTGACAGGCGAAATTGGGTGTCAGACTACCTTTCATCGACCTTTTCTAAATATTCGGATCGTTCACGGATCCACCTTGGCCTACAAAAAGGCTTCTCAAAGCTTGCGTTTTCACAATTTCACAGCTATCACTATCAAAAGCAACACTTCACGATATACTCGCTATTTTAATTTTTTTCGTCGTAAAGCACGACTTAAAATGGATAAGTGCAGCTGTGAGGTGTGCTTAAATTTAAGTAGAACGTATCGTTAAGTTCGCCTTAAAGGGTTTCGTGAAACGAAAACATCTCTTAAGTCTACCTTAAAATTCTTAAGACGAAGTTAAAATTTTAAGAAATGGTGGTGATTCAGGATGTTCAATTTATGGATATATTCTATAAATTATTATATAAATTTTTTATGAGGGCTTGTTCTTTCAATTTATCGATCACATCAAAACCTCGAACAAAAAACATCGATGTTTAAAAAACTGAGCTTACAAAATCGATGTAATAAACATCGACAGCCATGTCGCTTCCCTTCTTCAGACCTCCATGTTGCTGCCGCACCGCAACGTGCTCCTTGGCTTTGCTCTGTGCATTGTGTACTAGAACTCGAGAAATTACTAGAAAAAACTCGCTGGCTTGTGATACCCGCTGGAGGTCGAATGAACAGGTTGAATATCTAAATGAGGCATGTGGTAAAGCGGACTTTCTTTTTCCGAGATAACACGAGGTGTTGTCGTGTTTCAAACAAGAAACTTACATTTTGCCTAATGCCTCCTCCCAATAATATTTAGTTCTCTGATGTGAATTTTCACTTGTTCAAAAATTGAAGCAATCGGTTGGAACAACGTTGTAAGCGGCATATTCTAAATTGTAGAGGAGAGAACAAAATCGATTACCCCTAAAATTTTTATTTCTATCGGTGCTATATGCTCTTCTGACACTTTTAAGAAATGTGTTTTAGAAAGGAAAACACACTAGAAAGAATTTTCTACGACTTACAAACGAATTCAGTAGTATATAGTTTCATTCCATGGAACAACGTTACATATTCAGAACACATACAACGTTGTTATAGTACTTCTGTAAATTATAAATTGGCAGGAAACCTTGAAAATGCTTGAGAACTTATTGATTCCCCTTTCTATGTACATGTTTGTGATATTCAGATCTGCAGATAAGCATTCCTTGTTTACCTCGTGTCCTACCACCTCCACCCCACATCTTCACACTATCACTTCAGTATTCCCTGCAAAATGGCAGGAGGCCCTTGCCCTTAATGGGATCTTAATTGGCTAATAATAATAATAATAATAATAATAATAATAATAATAATAATAATAATAATAATCGGTTGGATTGTGTACAATATTGTACGACCAACAAATTCAAACGGATCGCACGATTGTAGCAAACAAGCCGGATATTGTTATCCGGGATTTAGAGAAAAAATCGTGTCTACTTGTGGATGCTGCTGAGCCTTGCGATCAAAATGTCGTAACCAAGGAGGTAGAGAAACGTCTTAAATACAAGAGTTTGGAAATTGAGATCAGCCGAATGTGGGGTGTAAAAGCACAGGTCGTACCGATAGTTATCGGAGCTCTGGGATTTGTTCCGCAAAATTTGTGTAAGAACTTGGCTAAACTTCCAGGTCATTCATCAAGGACTGGGAAGTGCAAGAAATAGCTTTATTTGGCACAGCTCACATTTTGCGCAAAGTATTGTAGAGGCACCGACAGTCCCTAGATCTGCTCCTTAAGTAGCTGGTTGCAACCTGGAGTAGATTTTATACTCAGCCAACTCATCACATCTGTAGTCGTGATATGAAGCAATAATAATAATAATAATAATAATAATAATAATAATAATAATAATAATAATTTTGGACTAGTGGACTGGACTGAGCAAGAAATTCGCACCATGGATCGAAAAACCAGAAAACTGCCAACAATGCATCATGTTTCCCACCCTCGAGCTGGTATACATAGACTTTATGTGTCACATAAGGAAGGAGGAAGAGGCCTCAGACAAATTGAGGCCTCCTGGCACAACGCAACAGTCGGGTTGGGGAAGTATGTAGTCAGCCATCAAGATGACCCTCTAATGAGGCAGGTCATGAAATCTGACCGAAGAATGGGAAACAGAGGCATTGTTAGTGTAGCAAGAAGCATTGCAAAGAAAACTAGGGAAGACACGTCGAATAACACAGACACTGAACTTCTGATGCTGCTAAACATGAAGTGTGAGACACAAAAAATGTTAAAGAAATCGTGGAGAGACAAACCACTCCACGGACAATACCTAAAAAGAATGGACAAGGTGCAGATCAATAAAGATCAATCATTTATGTGGCTTAAAAGGGGAAGAATGAAGCCAGCATCGCAAGCACTTGTAATAGCTGCCCAAGATCAGGTCTTGAGAACACGACATTATGATAAAGCGGATCTCAAAATTTCCCAAGATGATAAATGCCGCATTTGCCTGGAGCAAGTAGAAACCATTGATCACATTGTCTCAGCTTGTCCAATCCTAGCAAAGACCGAATACCTTAAAAGACATGACAGGGTATGTAGCTCCCTCCACTGGCAGATCTGTACCGCCCTCGAAGTTCCAAACACATGCCCCAAGTGGTACGAACACTCACCGAAACCGGTGACGTCTGTTGGATTGTGTACGATATTGTACGACCAACAAATTCAAACTGATCGCACGATAGCGGCAAACAAACCGGATATAGTTTATCCGGGATTTGGCGAAAAAATCGTGTTTACTAATCGATGTAGCTGTACCTTGCGATCAAAACGTCGTTACCAAGGAGGCAGAGAAACGTCTTAAATACAAGAGTTTGGAAATCGAGATCAGCCGAATGTGGGGCGTAAAAGCACAGGTCGTCCCGATAGTTATCGGAGCTCTGGGATTTGTTCCGCAAAATTTGAGTAAGAACTTGTCTAAACTCCCAGGTAATTCAAAAGACTGGGAAGTGCAAGAAATTGCTTTATTTGGAACAGCCCACATTTTGCGTAAAGTATTGTAGAGGCACTGATATTCACCGAATCTGCTCCTTAGGTAGCTGGTTGCAACCTGGAGTAGATTTTATATTCAGCCGACTCATAGGATCTTTAGTTGTGATGTAATGGAATAATAATAATAATAATAATAATAATAATAATAATAATAATAATGAAGAACTTGTCTAAACTCCCCGGTAATTCAAAAGACTGGGAAGTGCAAGAAATTGCTTTATTTGGAACAGCCCACATTTTGCCTAAAGTATTGTAGAGGCACTGATAGTCACCGGATCTGCTCCTTAGGTAGCTGGTTGCAACCTGTAGTAGATTTTATATTCAGCCGACTCATAAGATCTTTAGTCGTGATGTAATGGAATAATAATAATAATAATAATAATAATAATAATAATAATAATAATATGTAATGGTACAAAGCAGACACAGATTTTGAAGTTCTTCATTTCGCCTCTGAGGTCTCACACACGGATGTGCTAGAAATGCTCAATGTTCATCATAACATAGTGCACGTAATCTTTCAGAGTTTCCCTTTCAGGCCACAATATTTTTCCGCATTGAATTCTACCCTGCACTTACAGGATACATTCTGAATGTATACACCAGTTTAATTACATTAATGTTATTATCTTCAACAAAAACCAATTATAACTCGGCATGAATAAGCTGTGGCGGGTATAACATTGTTCCACCCACCTCGTTTGAACGTTCCAATACTGGTTTTCTTACATTCCTAGAGTTTATATACTCTTCACCGGCATCTCTACACATTTTACTTACATTACACTTCCAGTTTTCGACATTTCTTCTTCTTTTCTTGCCCCTTTTACTGCCTTTTTCAGTGGACCGGTGAAATACTTATACGCTCATTCCACGCCATTTTGCCAGCACTTACAACGTTGTTCTGCGTTAGCCAATATTTGAAGCCAGATTTTTCACGCAAAAATAAACTTAAACATTCTAATAAAATGTCAATGGGAGACGGTTGTGTATTTATGAAGAGTGATTCTCTCATGAATGCTTGTATATTATAAATTGTTTGAACAAACGTGTTTTATATTCCTTACAATTAATGCAGATAAGAAAGACTACTCAGGAATGTATCTTCAACTTACCGTAATTTTATCTACTATTGAAGTTAATTATCTGATGTACCTTCGTAGGTAAACACTCATTTTTGTATACAAAACTAATTGAAAAGCAACAAAAGCACAAAAAACAATACTGCCAATGCTCTTCAATTCTTATTAGAGAAACTTGAGAAGATACTACAACCGACATAACTACAACTGAATCTCAAATTGTGTGAAAATTGTATTAAACGGAAACTGCATTCTTTATTTAATCGTTCTACGTTTACTTCATACTAGTACTGTTTCCCATCATCTGGTATAAAACTTGTATTGAAAGGTCAGTCACGTTTTCTTTGTAATGATTACATGAAAACTGTGTTACATCTAGTTCGCTAGTCACAAATTCAGAATATAGGAACTACGTCTTTTGTTTAGAAGGAAATAGCTGGACTGATAAAAGCGTGGTTTATATGGTTTACATACTACTCTATTAGTATGAAGATATGAATATCCGTTTGTCCAATATAAGATAACTGTGTGCAATACGAATATTCTGAACATGTTTACTAGGAACGAATCCCAACGTAATTCATAATTTAAAATACATGAGCAATAAATCCACAATATACTTGTTTACTGCATGTATCAAAAAGCTCAGAAAAAGTAATATGTAAAAAAAAATTGTTTCAACACGGAGTATAGAAATTGAAGAGCATAGTTTGACGATATCGTTGCAAAGAAAATGCATTTGGTCAATCTCGCCTCTGGTTCACTGACTTTTATTTTGTGTATTGATTCGTATTTAAGAAGAATACGTGGAAAAAAATAAGCGTTCGTCGAAATTTAATACGGCAAGATCCTCTCCGATCCATCTCAATTCCATGCGTAACGATTAGTGTGTTGTGGTCACGAGCGGCCGAGGGCCGAGGAGCGGTGCTGGCGCAAGCGGGATGACGTGACCGCCTCCTTTCGTGCCGCATGGAACAGAGGATGCTCGCGGCTGCAGAGCGCGTGGGCAACTCCTTGCCTGTTGACTGCGCGGCGAATCAACACACAAACAAGTCTTTCCACGGCTCCAGTGGGTTTGTGAACCTACTGGTGAGTCTCGGTTTTGAACATCGAAAGTGAAAAAAAAAAGAAGAAAGGTTAAACATCAAGTACATCGATTTTCGCAACTTTGCCCCTGACAGGAATCAGATGTTTCGCTGCCATCCAATCGGGAGCTTAAATGTCACTACCGTGACGTCACTATGGTGACATCATCAGGCCCATCTTTTGCCTGATGATGAGGTCAACTACACCTCGAAACGTCGTAACAAATGTAGTTTCAAGAGTTGAAGAATAAAGCTTAAAGAATAGAAACGGAGAGCGGGAATTGATTTAAATTCTGCTTTTTAAAGTGTGATTGTGAGTGTGATGTTTCGGAAGGTGAATATGTTTTGCAGGCATTAATAATCTATTAATAACACGTCTGTGTATCATTGATAAATTTGAGGATCTGAAATAAATCAATTTCTACAATAGTTTCCTTCGATATTGTACTTTTTAAAATAATTTATTATATTAAATATTTCATTTTAAATAATTTTGTCAAGCTTTTATTGTGCATTTGTTTTTCTGTGTAATTTTTAGTGCCTTTTGCAATATTGCGTATTCTTTCCCTAAACATTACAAATCGTAATAACAAATAATAATAATAATAATAATAATAATAATAATAATAATAATAATAATAATAATAATTTATCCCTGACAGTTTCGATCGTTCAGAATGCCTCTAGGAAGCATAGTGTTGCCGGAAAATGAACTTCCGATAGGGAATCCCACTGGTGTTTCCGCTAATCGCCTACGTTTTGAACTACACGAGTTCAGCACCCGATTTTATTTCATTCAGTCATGAATCATTACGAACAGACGAACCTCATGCAAACCGATCGAAAAATTTATATTCATTCATGTTCGAAACAGTACATATTCATACGACCATTCTATGGCACCTTAGTGCTTTGTAAGGCATTGTTTGAAACCTGAGTTGTTTACTGGTTTTCGCGTGTTAAGTTCTAAAGGCATAAATCTCCTACACGGTTAACTACTTACGTAAAATAAGGTATCTGTTAGTAAAGTCGCTCAAGGTGGAACGATCATATAAAAAAATGTGTCTAGGTAGTTCTTGCTCCCCAAACACTCTAGTTACGCCACTGCCTTCTCTCCAGCCCAAGGCCGACTTCCCGGAATCCATCTCCTCGCGCAGGGCATGCAACGCTTCGGGGACCTGGACGTCTTCCGCGACGGCGCGGCGCGGCGTGGCTCCCAGAGGTCCGGCGGCGATCTCCACGGGGCGTCCCCCATCGCCCCGCCCCTCTCCGCGCCCAATTGAAGCCACTTTCTCATATTGCGTTTTAGCGCATAATGCGCGATGTCCGTCCGCCTCCACCGCCGCCGCCCTCGGCCCAGATACCGGGCTCGCGGGGCCCCCACCGCGCGGGGGCCGGCCCCACGAACGCGCCGGCGGCGGCGGCGGCGGTGCGGCACGGCTCGCTTACGTCAGTGCGCGCGGAAAGTGGCCGAGGGACAGGTTGATCGGCCGAAACACACGCCCGACACCGCGAGCCACGCCAGGACCCCCGGCGGCCGCTGTCCGACGGAGGCCACGAAGGAGACTCGAACCCAGGCGCCGTGCGGTGGATGCTCCGCGGCGGGCGGCCGCGGCAGAGCGATTCGCGCGGCTTTACGTAACGGCCACACAAAGGAGCCAAACGGCCAGGGCGGTTATTAGCTTCATTATTCGTATCAACGAGGCGAATTTATTTTTACGCCGGCGGCGGCGGCGGCGATCCGGCCGCAGGGCGGGGTGCGCGCGGCAAGCGCTGAGGCGGCGCCGCGCGACGTGACCGTCGCCGCTGCGTTGGCGTCGCGCGCCGACCCTGCCCCTGAGGGCCGCGTGCCGGCCGTGCCAAGCGCGCCCCCCGCGGCCGCGGCCTGAGGCGCGGGCAGGGGCCGGGCCGGGCCGTGCCCAGGCGGCCCACGGGCGGGCCGAGCTGCCTCCCGGAAGAAGAGGCGCGCCTCCTCACCGAAGCGAGGCGAAGGCGTCGACGCGGCGGTTGGCAGGCCTGGCGAGCGCGTGAGCGACCGAGCGTGAGCGAGTGACAGCTGCGGGACGTCCGCGAGGCGGCGGTGGCGACCGCACCGACGAAGCGTGCTCGCGGGCGCGCGCGGGCGCGTGTGCTCGCGCTGAGGAGGCGCCGCCGGCAGCGGCTGCAGTGAGGTAAGGCCTGCGCTGGGGCTATATATAAACACACACACGCACACGCTGGCGACGGCGCCGCGGCGCGCTGCCGGCGGCGGCGGCGGTGTCGGCGACGCCGGGGTCCGGCCTCTGGCGGCGCCGCCACCGCCGCCGCCGCGGCAACCGCCACCTGCCGCAAATACTCGCAACGTGCGCAGCAGAGCGGCAGCGGCGCGCGGCGCGGCGTCGGCCAGCGCCACGACAATGTGGTAAGTCGCAATGCGGCCGCCCCCGCCGCACACGTCACCGCCGCCTGCGCCCCCGCGCGGGTCGTGTTTCCGGCCGCGCCGCCCAGCCGTTCCTGCGGGTCCCGTTAGGCCGCGCCCGCGGGCGGGGGCGTGGGAGCGCACGTGGGGCGCGCGCGGGGGCGTGCTCCTTCCGTGCCAGGGAGCGCGGGGAGGGGCGGCTTTCGTGACCGCCGGAACCTGGGCTCGCGTGCGTGCGGGGGCTAATGGTTTTATCATGGCTAGTAGCGACGCGGTGGGCCCCGTCTGCCACGGTGGCCGCGCCGCGCCGCGCCGGCGATCACGGTGGCCGCGCGGCGGGGGCGCAGGCGAGGCGGCCTCGCCCCAAATCCAAATGTCACTCGCACACGCCGCCTCCGCCGGCGCCCTCGCATCTTTTCTGGCCCGGGCATTTTTCCGTGCTAAGTGTGTTTTCAAGAAGCGACATGATAATTCAGGTTTATGTGACACGCTGCTAATGTATTTTAGGGAATTTGTCATGTCTTGTGTTGTCTTGTCTTTGCTATATGTTCTACTATCTTAAGCTGTTTTTCACAAGTTTGAATAAGTAATGGCAAAGAAAGCAAACCTATCCAGAATCTGATTGCTGATTCGATTTGTGCATTCTGAATATTTATAGTCTTGTATCATCACAATCACATGTACACAACTTGATGCTTTCGTGATCCACCATGGCAAGATAAGATATGCTGTTGCAATACTCTAATTATATACATTGCTTGAAGCATTGGACGTCAGTACTTATTGGTTCTTCTTTTACAGAGAAAAGTATTGAAAGAAAATACTTTATAAATCTCATTACACAATACTTTCATTTCAAACCTTCGCGGAATATTTACAGCTAAAGACCCCCTGCTGACATCATTACAGACCGTTCAACCCCTTTAGTTTTGCGTTGCCACTATATCATTCGGAACATTTGCCTTGGAACTTTCATATTCACCCTACAATTAGGAATTTTCCTTTTACGAAGACTTTCTGGCTCCTATTGCTTCTTTAATAAGAAATTGTGCGGGGGGCAATTGTCTGTCTGTCGCTCTTTTGTTAACAAAGCAGCGGCGCAGATCAAAGGAGGCTACAGAAGAGAGGAGGGGAACACGCTCGCGGCCACGTGGTAGACGATAGGTCCCCGGCACGAGACAATTCTGCCGAAAGGCGCGAGGTGACATCGCGTGATTCCCCCCTCCCCGCGCCCCTCAATTCTTCTCCTTCAATTATTGAGAGCGGCGGCGGTGGCGGCGCACGGATCTGCGGCGACGTTGCGTAACGCGAGCGCACGCCAGCCGCTTGGCTGTGGCTATGGCTTCGGCTACGGCGGCGGACCACGCGGCTCGGCGGCGGTAGCGGCGGCGGCGGCACGCGGCCAACTTCGCACGTCGCCGCGTGCCCCCGCACCGCCTCCTCCGCCGCCGCCGCCTCATCACGCGCGTGCTCTGTCGCAGGCTGCCCGCGGGCATGTCGCTGCTGCTGGCGGCGCCAGGACCGGCGCGCGGCGGCGGCGGCGGCGGTGGCAGCCGCGGGGGCGGCGGAGGCGACGACGGCGCGGTGGCCCGCCTGCGCCAAGACTCCTACCGGTGAGTACCGCGTGGTCCCATGGCTCACGCGCCTCCAGACGCCCCCACCCGCGCCGCGTCGTCAGCGCCTCGCGGCTCCGCCCATCCCCTCCCCTGCACGCGCCCGCATCCCAGTGACGTAGTACTTCCGCGGCTCGCGATAGCACCGCGCCGGCGGCGACGTCGCCCGCGGCGGGGGCGGCGCCGTATCGGAGGTCGGGCTGTCGCCTCGCCGTCGCCGTAGGCCGCCCGCTCCCGAGGGTCGCTGACTCGGCCAGGTGGAGCCTATCTCGCGATAACGCGAGCGTGTGGCGGCGCGGGGCGCGCGGGCGGCGCTGGCCTGCGACGTCGGCAGCGGGACCGCGGGCGGGCTCGGGTTTCCGCGCGCGGCTAAACTTAGCGGTGGCGGCGGCGGCGGCGGTGGCGGCGGTGGCTGCGGTGGCGTCGGCCGCTGCGCCGCGGCGGTCGCGGCTGTCCGTCCGTCCGTGAGTGAGTCCGGGCGCGCGTCCGTCTCCGTCCCGCCGGCCGGCCGGCGCGCAGTCGGTGGCGGACCGCCTTCGATCGCGCGCGCGCTCGCCACGGGAGACGTCGCCCGTGGCGGCGGAGCGGCGGCGGTGGTGGAGGTGGCGGCGGTTGAGACCGCACCGACGACGGCCCCCGCGGCGGGGAAAGCGCGCGCGGGCGGCGGCGGCGGCGGGCGGCGGCGGGCCTCTCACCGACGGCGGCTGCGGCGGAGGCAGTCGCGCGGCCGCCGCTGCGCCGGCCGCAGCATCATGGAGTCCCCGCTGCGCCGCCTGTCCGCCGTGGCCGAGGAGACGGCGATGGACGACGAGGCCGAGGCCGAGCTGCAAGCCGCCGAAGACGAAGACGACGCGTCGGCGTCGGCGTGCGCGCGCGCGGCCTCGCAGCCTCGCGAGTCGCCGTCCCGCAGCAGCAGCAACGGCTCCTCGTCGCGGCGGCCGTCCTTCACGGCGGTGCCCTTCCCGCTGCGGCGGCGCTACGCCGTGCGCCGCAAGGGCCCGCCCCCGCCTGCGCACGCCGCCGCCGCCGCCTCCTCCGCCAACAGGTGAGTGGAGCGCGGGCGGGCGCGCGCGCGCTGTCACGGCCGCCGCGCGTCCAAACACGGCGCGCGCGGGAGCGGGCGCCGGGCGGGCGGGCGGCGCGGGCACGCTCTGCCGGCGCGCCGGGCACTCCACGCCGCCCCGCGGGCGCGCGCCGCCGCCGCGTGGCGCCCGCCGCGCCGCGCGGCCGCGCCCGGCACTCGCTGGAGGGCCCCGCGCCGCCTCTCGCCGGCGAGCGCGCGCCCTCGGATCGATGCCCGGCGCGAGCGCGTGGGGCGGCGGAGGCGGCGGCGTCCAAGACGGCGAGGAGGCGGGAGAGCGACGCTGTGGACTCGCCCGCCGTGACGTCAGCCCATTCAGTGGGCGATCGTTAGGGCAAGCGCGCGCGGCCGCGACGAGGCGACGGCGACGGTGACTGACGGAGATGCCCTCCGCGCTCCTGCGAGGGCCGCGCCAGCGGATGCGGCCGCTCCTGGAGACAATTTGCCCGTTTGTCTCGAGGGCCCCGCTGACTCCTCCCCGAGGAGGGTCAGGCTCACGTTGAGACAATCAATTCGCCTGCGCGTGGCGCTCCGCGTGGGAATTCCCGAGCATGCCGAGCTTTCACAGAAGCTGGACGCCTGGGGCGGTAGCCGCGACGTTGTATATGATAGTCGCGTATCCGTTCTCCGCAGATTCAATGCAATAATTCATAATAGTGATTTGTTAATGTTTGTCACGAGATTAAATCGTAATTCCGAAATAAAGCTAATGAATCTTCTGCAATCAGAAAAGTGTACCACTGTGTTAGCTAATAATATCTAAATTGTCTGTGAAATTGATATGGAATTCACGATTCCGGTTGCCAGTTACCTTGCTTGTTGCTAGAGAAACGTATACATAACATCCGGTTTGTAGCACAACTTCAACTTTGCCTTAAACTATATAAAGAAGACGATTTACTTTGCATTGTATGCAGGTAACTTCGTTTGCAATATCGTTGTGTGCTTGTATTCTGAACGTGATTGGTTTATCTTCAGGGGGGATTCTTTCTCGTGTGGAGCAAAACTCTCATTGTCCTAACGGAATGAAACTACCGGAATTAACTCTACAACTTCAATGATATCATAGTCTGTAAATTTATCTTAGGGAATTCATCAGCTATTAATGGAAAATTAGTTTACTTAGGAAGAATAAGAAAGTCATCTATTTCTTCTCTGAAGAATATAGACAGCATTCTCTCATTTACATTAAGAAATACGTGAAAAGTACATTGTAGAGATAGTTTCTGAAATACCCTTTGCGTCTTAAATTTGAAATTTTTAATTTAAAACTGGAACTCTAGAAACGGAATGTAGATTCAAGAATCCTTGAATTGTGCTGCGACTCATCGCAGCATTTCTAATTTTATCAAATACGACAGAAAAAAAGAGGTGTCAAAAGGCCCGGAGAAGATAGAGGAAATTCAGTGGATAATATGAACTACAGCGGGCTAGAAAATGTTTACTTAGAATTGATCGTAACCTAAGGAAGGAGTAGGGAAGAAGGCAATGGAGTAGTTGAATGATCTCATGTTCGCCACTGCTTCAACACCGGAGAGAAGAAAACTGAAATCAATGTTTACGTTATTGTTGAATGAAGAAACAATTTATAATAACCAAATTGAAAAACAATTGACTGAAAGTATATACCTATCTGTTCCAAAGAGGAATGGAATGATTTGGAGAATCTGATATTTATACCTGCAACACTTTGGGTAGCTGCCATCGCACCCCTTGCTTCCACTTCACCTATTCCAACAACTACGTTTTGAATATCTGCTTGGTTTATGCATGTTATCGTAAATACGTACTCTGAAACTAGTTGAGTATTCTTTTTGAATTGCATTACTTTTTTAATTTAATTTCCCAATTTTATATATGCAATTGAGTTTTCATTGAAATAATTTTCAATATTTTTTTAGTATATTTCAGATTTAATTCAATACATCCCCTTGAAGAGATATTGTATAAGAGTTACGCTTTAAAAGTTCAAATTTCACATGCCGTAGGTTTTGGAATTGTGACTTCTGAGATCCTTACGACTCCTAACGCCTTCACCTGGCGCTGATGTTGTTGAAGGGAAGATTAAATTAGAGATTCCCAAGTAAATATCAATTCACCAATCTTAGACAAATTTAGTATCAGTCTCAGATCCTCGCCACCAAAAATAAACCATCACAAGAGGAATATACTACGTGAAATCAGTATTTTATGCTTCGTATCATGACAATGTTCAGGAGTGTCGATGCAATGCCTTTTACACATTTCCGAAATAGTTTTGTAGGTTTTTTTATGTTGCAAATGCCTCACAGAAGACAAGAATGAATTCAAATCTCCCCAATGGAGGAAGCGCGGTACAAATTACGCTGTCCAAACGTGCAATTAGATTATAATTACTATGCATTAAATCTGAAATTAAGTGTGGGAACTTGTTGACAAAATATCTTAACTTAACATTAATTAAATTTACATTGACCAACATACAAAACTTTACCAACTAATGTTTAATTTCAATGCCCAAGCTTTACAGCAAATCACATCACCTCACGTAAATAGTTATGAATAATAATAATAATAATAATAATATATTAGTGTCTATAATATAATATTAGATAAAGGACTAGTAATTTAACATTAGGGAATTATCAGTACAACAGATTAATGTAATAAAGACATAAACAAGTAGAAAATTACGAGGGTTGCGGCAGAAGTCATGGCAACCATTTTTTTCTACAATAATTATTTTCGGATCACATAATTTAATTTATAACATAAAATAAGTGCTGCAGTAGGATGTGTTCACATCCACTAGTTGCTCTGTCAATGTCTCTGTTAGAACAGAGAGCAACGTGAAATCAGTTGTCCGACTACCGCCGTGCGAGATGAATGGAGCAGCTCTCATACACAAAGATAGCAATTCTCCATGGGAGAAATGCCCGAGAATGATGCAGGAAATTGGTGGAAGGTCGTGGGAATAATGCTCATGGGTGAAGGCCACAGGAATACCGGACAGAGGCCAGATGGGCAGGAGAGATTCTGCGAGGACGCTTCGCAACCAGTGATCGGCAAAGCACATGACGACCTGTGAGTGTGCGAACCGATGTGGTCCGTGCGGTATCGAGCATCTGCCTAATCCAGTCTTTATAACGGATAAGCAATGCTTTTGTAATCTTGTGATTTCGTACGTACTCAAATTCTTTGGAACATGAAAACAGTACTGTAATTTCAAATAATTTAATAAATATGAGAAACCCAAATCTGGTGTGTCGTTAAATACTCATGCACTTCGTTCATACCGTGTCTTTTCATGTGTATATATCACATTCCCACAAAAATAATAGTTGCCATGACTTACGTCACAAAACCTCATATTTAATTTGTGTAATTTTGTGAATCGTGCGTGCGCGTTTGCTATTGCGCGACCGCAGAGTGCAGCGCGGAGAGGAGGCAGAGGCAATGAGGCCGACGGCGGAGGCGGAGGCGGAGGCGGCGGCGGCCGTGGGAATGTGGGATGCGCTGGCGCCGCGTTTCGCCATTGTGTGTGCCTCCGCCTCCGCCTGCGTAACCTGCTTAGGAGGCCCAAGTGGCGGTGGCGTGCGGAGCGCGCGGCGAGGAGGCCCGGGCTCTGCTTCCCATTAGGCGCCGCCTAAGGCCTGAGGCTCGGGACCTAAGGCCTATGGAGAGGCGCGTCTCAGCTGCTCCGCAAGCCGTGCCCCAGGGCTGCCCAAACCAGAGCCGGGGGTTCTCGTTGCTCCTCGTGGTTTACGGGGCGCGGAAACCGCGGCAATAGCGACAAGGACACGGATTACACTACGAAGTACTGAAGAGCATATGCGTAGAATGAAACTCTATAGTTCGTATACAGCAAATAACCATACAAGTCAATTATTTTATATTGGCCGTGTGTCATTCAATTCTTTTCGTTACACTATCTTCTTACACAAGAAAAAGAGTGTAAATAAGAAATACCTTTTCTCGAAGTAGGAGACTTCTTTAGCTACAACTCCTTTGTTTCGCTTATTCTTAAGGGACGGCAGTTGCGAAATCCTTAACGGACGCCGTCCGTTAAGATTGGGTTTAGGCTCATTAAGGCCACGTAACCTAACACTATTATGAAAATACATTTTCTTCTCATTAATCATCAAATCACTAAAAATGAAGAAACACTTCAATTTTTGATGAAGAGTTTATTTCCTAAAGTTTTCTGCGGAAATGGAGTTGCGCAAAATTAATTTTCATTGATTTCTTCCCGTCCCTAAGGAATCTAAACGCTCTTGAGATTTTTATCGCAATGAGAAATTCCTAGAAATTGAAATCAAGGTCATTTGTTAATGTGTATTTGTAATTACGTATTGCATACGTGAACATTACATATACGTCTTGTTCCACTGAAACATTTCTAATTCATTAGCCATATTCTTCACGGTAGGTATCTACCTGTACGTACTGGCCTGTAGGTCGCAACCAAGTCAGAAACGATTCATGGTGGTTGAAAATTTAAACTCATACTGGAAAGACAAGCACTATTCGCAATGGTTATACGTGCAATAAATCAATTGCCACCCGAAGAACATGCCAAATTTTACCGTTTCATTCCCTATATGATATAGTTATTGTCACTGACATCGAATTGCCACTATTGTCACAAAATACTTATTTTTAATTGGAAAACTACTTTAACTACAATAACATAATGTGGTTAACATAATGGAAAGGTATATTTTAAAGCTTTTCATGTATCTAAATTTGACTCGTGACATAATTATCACATTATTTTACAGAAATATTCCTATTTTGTTGTGGCCTGTTGTCTCTCTTTATCATAGAAATGTGAAAGCTAAATGGCGTGATATGATTCCTGAATACTCCATCCATACAAATAGCGTACATGGTTTAAAAGTTATTACGCATTTCAGACGAATTAACGTCTCTGAATTTCGCGTTTATTGCATTTGAAACGTGTATTATTCAAAATACATGTATTATTCAAAACAAATGATCAATTTTTACACACAACCTGAGGGCAGATTTGGAATCATATGTGCTTCATCAATAAAAAAGTCTTCATTATTCCGGATAAAAGTGAATTTATTACTGCTATAAAGTAAGATTTTCTACTTTTAATATACACATTTTAAAGAGTGTTAACAAACATTACTGTTGTTTAGAACTTTTTTAGTAATTTTTTGATGACATCAGCAACTGTGATTTACTGATAGTTTTCACAATACCTTCAAAAATCATTACTATTTGCCGATGCGTACACATGAATGGTTTTTTGTCTATTTTCAATTTGCTTTTTCTCTTGAAAATCAACTAATAGTACTGCCGGAATGAAAATCAAATGAATATAATGAAGCAATAATAGCATTGGTAAGATATCAAAATAGGCAATTACAATATGTATTACAAAAACAGAATTATCTATATTCTACATATAAATTAAGAAATATTCACATTAGTATTCTTCGAAAAACCTTCTCACTTTTTGTATAATTAAAGAATGTAGAGTGTCTGCAAAAAAAAACTGTTAGAGCCAAACGAAGCATTTGAAAAATTCAAGAGTATATTTCAGATATTTGTGCCATCTCTAGTCTTATGTTTTTTTTAGGAAAGTGAACTATTTCTTGAGTATTGGTTAACTATTTCGTAAGAAATGCGAAGTAATTCTCCAACCAAATGAACGAACAATACCTCTTCAATTCTTATTATTGTCTTCAATGCACTACCTGCATTCTCATCATTTGCGAAAGAATGCAGCTTGGGGAGGGGAAAGAGAAGCAACCCTCTCCGCCAAGCGCGGCCCGTGAGCTGCGCTTGGCGGTCCCCACCTCCGCCTAAGCGGAAGCGTGTGTGCCGGAACCTCCGCTGGACGGCCTCCAAGAAACCTCTCAACCGGCTCCCCCCTCCCCCTCCCCCCCCTTTCCACCCCGCCATCACGCGCTTCCACACCATGCCCGCACAAAACGTCTTTATCCGCCCTCAACGATCTTTTCAACGCGGGTTTATTGTTGCCATCGTCGAATTCAAACCGATTAACTGCAGTCTCTACTGACGGCACAATTTCTCAAATAAATGTTTCTTTTAAATGCTGAGTGTGTCGGAGTGTTTATTGGATGAAAAGTTTAAGTTGCTGGTGCATGACGGGTGGTCGGGTGGTGTAGGTTACCTCTATGCATTTTGGTACGGTTGGGAATTTATTGTTTTCCCTTGGCATGCTTGTTAAACAGGATGGCAGAAATATAAAGTCTCCCTTTTTGTGAACCCTCTCTATTTTTCAACTACGTAAAATGATTCTCCCTCAGTACAGTTCCTCACCTGTTCTCTTCCTGCAGGATTCTAGTTACCTTCCGTATTATCCCGAACATTTTTAGTGTAAACGTTTTGATTGTGAATATCGTTGTTACATGGAATCTCATTCATATTAATGAATGTTAAGTTTGTGCCCTGTATTATAAGTTGTCATTTAACTTATTTTAGTAGAAACATTAATTTATTATCATTGTAAATTTAAAAAGTTTTATACTGTAGTGTCTCTCTTTTTGTCTCTACGTAATTTTTTATATATTACAGTTTATACTTGGTGATAGGGGCACAATGTGCCCTAAAACGTAAATTTTAACTGAAAATGTGAGAATATTGACTACTTTGTAAAAAAAATTTAAAATGACTGTCTATAATATTGAGGTGTACCAATGTGAACAAATTATCATAGAAGACAATTCCTTATTTAAAAAGATAACAGGCTGATATAATTTTAACGAAAGTAAGTTAATTGAAACAGATCTTATATAACTTCGTTTTTACCCCCTAAGGTTGTTAGCCCTGGGGACATGAAAGATGAAAAGACAATCATGAAGGATGAAAGGAATACACAAACATACAAAAACATCCATGCCCATCCATGCACGAGGCGGTACTTGAACCCGCGATCCTTCCGTCCGAGATCGCCATGACACCATTGCTTTAGCGATCTCGGCTCTTCGGACCGGCTATAGGGCTACTTCTATTACTTTTTCTTTTGTTTTTAAAGACATAGCGCGTGGGTTATGAAAGAACATTGTTTCTTTGAGTATTGAAGCTTTAGCCGCACGATTTCAATTACGACATCAAATTTATCACTCTCACTGTTAATACAATCCCATCAATATGACGAAAAGAAAGAATAGTGAAATAAGAACCAATATGAGCCACAAACGACCGAAGAAACTTTCTTTGATGAATACGAACTACTAAAAAAAATTGTTACAACAAAAATCGATGAGTTTTCATCTGCAAAATCGCGTAAAGATTTGATAAAACAAAGTTCATTCAAAATTGAAAATTAATCACATTTTCATTTTATTAAATGTTTATAATTTTATATTTTGAAAAAATAATGTATTTATTTCAATTTTATTCGCAATATTTAATTATTTTGAATCATCCAGAAAATTTGACCTGATTTAGTTTACATCTGCTATATTCCTTCCGATAATACTTCAAATAATGAATCCTTTTGGGTCAAGTTGTTTTCAAATCTGTTTGTAAGAATTAATATAAAAAATGAAAAATATATTTGCTTTAAATTGTAAGCATGTATGCAACAGAAAATGTACTTATATCCGAATATTGACCGAGAACATCGCTCAGAGTACTCGTAACTGGATTCGAGTATTTATATACTTTAATTTTTAAGATATTTTTTTACAGTGTACAGTATTGTCCCGATATTGATAAACAAAGCCATATTTATCTACGGATCTATTAAAATAATATAATCGGAAATGGGTTAATACGAATATAAGAGAACACAAGAGAATAATACGCGATAAATACGATCATAAGATAATCAGCTGATTCTTTTCGGAAACTGAACAAAATTGAAACATGTGTGTAACAATTAGATCGTTTAATTTTTCATTGAAAATAAACATTTCATTCTCATTTAAAACATTGTAGCATTGTCATTTACTTACATAAAGTTAATTAATCGGTCAAGTTCTTGATATTTCCAACATTGTTTTGTCTTCTCTGGAGCGCAAACCAGGGTATTTACACTATAAAAAGACAATAAAAGGATTATGGAAATGTGTAAGAGGTGTAAGTGTTTCGTCGCAAAATCCTACGATACTCCTGAACATTGTCAGGATAGGGAACAGACAAGACTGAGTACGGGCGTATTCTTCTGGAAATATTTGCCTACAATATTTCTGAAAAGATACTGGAGATGAGGTAAAGATTTGTAATTTTTTCCGAGAAACTGCTAATGATAGATGACGAATAAATTATTATGAAGGATTGGTGGTGCTTTTGCCTTTCGCTAATGAAAACAACCACTCATACATGACCTTAAGGCTTAGGTCTCAGGCGGCTCAAGGCATCAATTAACGTCACCGCAGTGCCTCTGACCGGGCGTTCCTAGGAGGTTCGAGACCCGATGGTGGAAGGATTTTCTACACTAGCTAGATTGCTAGGTCGAATTCAGCTGCTGTCTGAAGGCGAATTCTAGCGGCCGGATGCCCTGATTGGTAGTTTTCCGTGGTTTATTCGATCACCAGGCTAACGCCGGAGCAGTACCCTAACGAACGGGCCACGGACCGCGTGCGATCTTTCCCTCCTCCTCCCTTGTTCTGTCCTCACCCCGCACACTTACACATACAAGCACACACTGCCACACGTGTCGGGAGCTTAGAGCATGTCCCGACAGGAGCGGCGCTCCACTCGGTTAGGGAAACCCAGCGAGCCAACGTGAAAGTCGGCGCCGGATCTCGCCATCTAGCGGGGAAGATCATCTCCCTCTCGCGATAAAATATGCACCACATTTACGGAACTAATGACCTTAACAGCGGTGCCTCGAAACTCTAATCAATTAATCAATCGATAATAAATTCATTATGCAGGTTTCAAACTCGGAAGGCTAATGCAATTTTATTCTTTGAGTCGCGATTCGTTTAAAACTTCCCTGTAGTGAAATTTGCAGTAGTGTCTGGAAAGCGACCGCCTGGTCAAATTCTCACTCAGTTTTCGTGGGTGCGCGTCTCCTGAGCTACGTCAGTGCGAATGCGAATCTACGTTCGGGCATTGAAACGAGAGCGTCGAATGGTATTATTGTTATTGTCGCTGGTGTTATCTTTTGTAATATGTATAATAATATGCCAGAACGAATAAATAGATAATTAATTAATTGTTAATGACAAATGATTAACTGATTACAATAATTAACTGTATAAATGAATGAGCATGCGAATTGTTCTTTCATCATTAATAATTAATGATGTAATAAGAAGTGAAAGTAGCGAGCTGCATGAATATTCACGCAGCTCGTTACTTTCACTTCTTTTTAGATATGGCTAACTTTACCTTAAAAAAAGAAACAATTTTGTTGATATTTTTTTATTTTCTTATAATAGTCCTCAGTATATATCTTAGTTTAAGGAAGTATTTCAATTGGGTAACCTGCGTCCATCGTCCTTTACCGTCCATCATTCTTAGTTCCGAAGAAAAATGTTCGTTAGTAGACAGTACAATTGAGGTTATGGGCAGTACCTCTTACCATGTCTAGTTTTTCTATTTGCAATAAGTATGCTTCTTTGTTATTACACTTGAAACACAAAATACTGGATGCTGTCTTGGACATAAGCACTTAGTCATCTTATACAGAATCATTCAATTAACTGTTTTACTTTCCCGTATACGTACGTATGTATATGCGGAGTAATATACTTAGTACAGGGAAAGTTATGTAATGCAGCGGAAAATCGATTTCGAGATTTCAACGGAAATACACGTATTGGGGGCCCCTGATAGAAAAAAAGTGAGTCTTTTCAAAACGTCCGTCCGTCCGTCTGCCTGTCTGACCGCCTGTGAACAACACTAGCGCGTAAACCATACGTGCGATTTCTTCCAAAATGGATATTCCCGAGTTGATCTGCGTCCACTCAAGACGCCTCGATTTTGAAAAACTTTCTTCAAAATTTGAGGGTACTTTACATGAAGCCCCCCGGACATTTTCAAAATTCTCTCAAAAACGGCTCCAAATTTTTTCTTTAAATTTCTTGTAAGAATAGAGTGAAATGCACTTATTAAGGTGGCATAGGTCCCATTTTGACGGTTAGCTTTGAATTTCCGAAAAGTGCCAAAGTTTGAATTTTTTTCGGCGTCTTCCTAGAATACAAAATTGATGATAGAGATTTTTCCTTAAAATAAAATTTGTTGTCCAAAGTGAGTTCTTTCATTAAGGTCATGCACATTTTTCCTGAAAATTTTAGTAGCTTTTGCGCAATATTGCACACAATAATTGAAATTTTAAAAAATTACAAAAAGCAGTTTTTTTCAAAAACGTCTTCAACTTTTTGTTTAAACTTTTTGTAGGGATGGTGCTAAATGTGCTCTATGAGATGACATTAACGTCATATTCTTCTATTCTTTTGTTTTTTCAAAAATTGCAAAAATGTAGTTTTTTTTACTTGTCTCTCATGTCGTTAATATTTACATTAGCTGCGATTTGTTCACATTATTATATTAATGAGTACATGTGGTTTAAATAATGTCAAATAAAGTTTCTAGAAAATTGAATAGTTTTCTGTGAAAACTAGCTCAAAATTGCGCATTTTAAGATACGCTCGAACGATATTTTTTCAAAAAGGGTTTCAAATTGTTTGTTTAAACTTTTCGAACGGATAGTGATAATTGCACTCTTTAATATGGCATAAAGTTCATTCTGGGGTATTTTTTTGTTTTTTCAAAAATTACAAAAATGTAATTTTTTAAAAGTTCTCTCATAGGGTTAAAATGCACATTTACAGCAATTTGTAAACACTATTCAATTTGTGAGTGTAAGTGCTTCAAATGACTTCAAATGAAGTTTTTCGAAAACTCACAAATTTTTTGTAAAAGAGAGCTTCAAATTTCGCATTTACAGTAGCGCTAAACGCCATTTTGTTGAAAACGGCTCCAAATTTTTCAATGAAAATTGCCACTTAGAGCAAGGTTTAACTGTTGTTTAATATTCTTAAAATAATAGTTCTGTTATACTATTGGGAAACCGAAAAATTAATAAAATGTCAAAAAAATGTAGTTTGGATGGCGATAGATGGCAGCTGTCAAGAGTATTGGCAAGTCCGAATAGCTAGCCGAGACCAAACAAAACAGAAAATTAATACGGGAATGTCTGTGCCATTCTGTAGCACCACTAGTTTGTATTCATAAGCTTTATTCCCGAGTAGACTTGCTGTCACCCCCTAACAAACTTCAGAATATGCATGGAAATAATTTATTGTTATCGAATAGAAACTGAATACCCCGTGAAATAAGCAACTGTAGATATTACTCTTCAAAGTTCTTTGAAAATGCCTTCCAAGGAAGGTGAGTACTGAATCCACCGGTCTTCCACGTCTTACATTGTCCCAGCTCAAATTCGCAAAATCTTCAGTAAGTTATGACCATTTAATAAAGTTCAATCTATAAAATGTGCCTCATCGCGGATCAACTGGCCGCTTAAAAGAGGGAATATTTAAACGTATCTCAATGAAAAATTCTTCAGTTCCTGTAAAAATTGCCGTTAATGAATGAGCTTATTCGAAGTGGTCGTTACATCAGGTTTCACTGTTCGTCAATGGTATGAGTTATAACTGCAACCACCTACAATTTCTATCACGTACCACCATTAGTGACAATCATTTTTTTTTATGTTACAAAATACGATGATTTCTTCCGACTACTCAACCTCTCGACTCTAATTGACTACACCAATTGACACCCCTACCACAGCTAGCGAAAGAAGAACTCAACAAACGTGCGCATAGTGAAGCTGCATTTATGTCCAGAAGCATAAGGGGAAAAAAGGGAGCATCTCAGCATTTTCTCAATGGATCAGGGAAATTGGAAGAAAACTTGATCGAGAAGGGATCATTGACCTATATTATACATCATTTATTTCTATTACACATTGCAACTGGCATGTTTAACTTTCATTTTGTAACAAGGTTCAATATCCCTTTAAAAATAAGTAGTCATCATTATAAAACGATGTCATTGCCATCCTCACTTTTTTATGGTTTGTGAGAATAAAACATTCGCCTTTCATAGAGGGAAAATGAGACTGGGCAATTATTTCACGCACGAAATTTTCAGAACACTAACTGCCCACTGTATCATTTTCATTGAATTATAAATAAACGTTCATTTCATTATTATTTTTGCTTTTCCATCATACAGCGATGTTTGTTATCAAAATTTATAATGGACTTAGCATTAACTTGTTTATTACCACTGTTAACCAACCAGTGCCCTATAATTCCACGCACGATTCTGCATATATTTGATTGAAATGATTTTCGATGTTTGTACTTTCTATACGCGGCGAGTTCGGAGTGGTACACCGAAGCACGCTCTGTTATCGCGACTCATCTCTTTAAATTCAGAATATGGAAAACACTATAGTTCGTTGACGAGAGGTCGTGGTTAATGAAAATGTAATGAACTCTTTAAAACAAGGAGAAAGTCGTAAATGGCACGTCCTCCTCTCAATTTTGATGCTTTAGAATATTAGTAACTGTTCTTACTTATGCAAAAGGAAAATTCTCGGTATAAAAATGAGGAAACGCAAACATCCGCAACAAAAAAGTAATAATGAACAACTGAATATAATAGTGTGCGACATTAGATGCGGATAGGATGGGGTTGAACTATACTTTTCCCTGTTTGACTTTGTTGGTTCAAAATCTCTGCCTTTGGGTCTCATCATTACTTAGAATTCGTCACAAATCGACAAATTCTATTCACAAACAACAGTTCTCACTATTACAGTCATGGTATATTTGTACACTGCATGATTGAGTTCGTTCTGCAGAAACAGCAAAATAAAGTATTAAAGAAATTGCAGGATTTAATATTTTCAAGAATTCTCTGATAGTGTTTATTATTAAATGATTAATAGAAAGCAATAAAATATAATTTTATACCCACATTTCTTTAGTATAAATGAAGAGAAAAAATTCAAGACGATTAGTCAAAATATACCCTTTTGTACATTTTGAAGATTAAAACTACGTTATTGTCCATCGACAGCCACGAAGAAAATAGCGCTAACATAATTTTTACTTTCTCGCATTTACTAACGTAAGAAGAGAAAGTATTGCAATCAAATAAAATTATTGTCAACTCTTATTGCCAGACCCTGATAACAACAAAGTGGATAAATCTATTGCTAAATAAAGAAAAAAAATCCTCTAACACGTAGTAATCAGAATCCATGTTTTTTGAGTCCTTCATACCGAAAAAATCGAGCGACCCCAAAAAGTCTGTCTGTCTGTCCGTCTGTGTTATGCTAGCGCATAAACCGTTCAGCCGATTTTCTCCAAAACTGATATTCCCCAATCGTTCTGGTTGATGTCGTGGTCCCTGGAATTTAAAACCTACATTTTAATTTTGGGGGTATTTTACATGTAGTCTTACCGCGTAATGGATCCGCCTAATAGATTGTGGAGAGGGACGCTATCAATGACAGTTAATCCCAACAAAATTCACGTTTTTAAGGCATAAGACGTGAGGCGTAAGTGTTATTGTTTACTATGAAGCATACTTGTATTTTAGAGAGTATAACATAATGTGACCTATTTTCAAAATGTCTAAATGCAATAGGAAAACGCGACCGAACACCGAATGTTGGAACATGCAGATTCGTTGGCGAGGGGTTGAATGGCGGCAGACAAGCCTCTTATCCCCTGTGCAGGCGGTGAGAAGTTTTCGGTGATACTCGACAGAAACTGTTTCCATCAGAAGCTGGCATCTTAATACTTGCCACACTCCTTCGCGCTGATGAGGCTCGTGAGCCTTTATCGATCGTCGGTACGTACGACATTGAATCAACTTACCGGGAAAGGGGAGGATTCACCTTCACCTGTTGCGAAGATACATTCTTCAGATACCACGCTACAACACACATTGCATTTGGGCGGGATGTAATGTTTCGTATGGATTTCGATCCCATTGCCCCATTGTGATGTGTATTTGAGCGCAAATTCCCCAAAATCCTTCCGCGACGCAAGCCGGTAAGGAACGGACATGTTGCTTTGAAGAGCCCCACAATATTACATCACACGAGAAAACATCCATATCCGAGGTGTGGTTCGAACCCACGAATCTTTAAAGAATCCCAGTCACTTTTTCTCCATTGTTAGTTTTTCACACAATACTGACAAGAAATATACATGCCCTCGTTTGGTACTAAAGACCTACGTCTGAGAGGATCGGAGTATTGCTCGTAGATCAAGCCTTAATACCAAATGAAAGCTTGGGTTTTTCTTGTCAATATTTTGTGAAAAACTAAAAATGGCCAAAAAGTTTCTTTAAATGCACTAAATATGCACGAGTAATTATAATTGTGCAAGAGAATTTTAAGGTCACATTTACAGTACCAGTTCTAGAAGAGAAGTGAAGGCAGATACAAACGCTCATATCGCCAAATCCAGAAATACTTTTAACCTCATGGCCACGCAACATCCGAGCACTTGATCTGCAGTCCGGCGCTGTACTTTTATCTTTTCCATTCCAATTGTTGATTGCGCTCTGAAAAATCAGTTCCGGAAGAGCGCGCTGCGCACTCTGTGGACGAGGGCTCTCAACGTGGTTTGGGGGGGGGGAGGCTGACGCGTTGCGCATTAGTGGCGACACATGACGAGTCCAATTAAGCAGCGCCCTGTCGCGGCAGCGCTGTCGCCGCGTCCGCCTCCACCGCCACCGCTCCTGTTATCGCGCGGCATGCGAAATTTAACGCCGACCTGACTCGCTCCGCCAAACTGCGTCGTTGTATGTAGGCCCTTGTGGCAGAGAGCGTGATCGCTTTTCGGGAGGACGACGGCACGCACAACCCAAGGGCCGCTTACAAAAGGACAGCTAGCTGACTGGCAATTCACGTGGCGGTCAGCGTCCTTGTGACTGTCTTTATGCTTCTGGAGCCATTAGGGTCTTATAGCAATGGTGTTTTGACAAGTCCTTAAACAAATGATCGTCGCCGAAGATCTCATCGCTCTGCGAAATAAATATTCCGCTGCCCAGATGAGCCCAGTGTTAGCTGTTAAGGACTCAAAATGTCAGATCAGTGCCATTTAAATGGTAGGAACGATTTTTAGGAGTGGTGTACGTCGTTCCATTACAGACACAAAAATAATTTTGTAAAAATTGGTACAAATGTAGTCGAAATGTAGATGAATGAGTCATCAAAAAAATATAAACGGAAAGGCCATAAATTTGTACCGAATTTCAAAACGAAAGGGGAAAAATAATACAATAGGTACACTAAAAGCACAATGGAAAAAACATCATCTACGCAGTGGAGTTTATAAAATACGCACTAGAAAAGCGCAGAATTAAGAAAAGAAATTTACAAATCTTCTGCAATTATTGTGAAAAACGAAGAGTGAAACTACCTTAACAATTACATTAATTCTTAGTAAAGTAGACCGCATGAATCAGATGAACAGAAAGCAACATAATAACAAAGCTACAAATGGTACAAAATAAATTTTTAAGGAAAGGTGCCAAAGTCCCGTGGTTTATTAGTAATGCTCAGTTACATAGAGAATTTAATAACAATCAATTAAAAATATTTACAAAAACAAAAGTCAAAATGTTTTAATATTCTTCCCGAAACTCCTTCTTCTTTTCTTTTTATTTAGGCCAAGCATATAATAAACCAAAGAAAATTAAATCTCGTTTTCCTAAAGATATATTCAAACTTCTTTAAAGTCAAAAAGATTTAGTTTTTTCTAAATAACTTATAAACTTTGATTCTATATTTGCTATCTTCAAACTTCAGATTATTATTTTTTCCTTGTAATTCACTTCCTTGGAAGTAAGTAGTATGCCGAACAAGCAGAACACATAAATAAAAAAAAAAGAAAGCAATATCAAGGTGGTGGGCTCCTTGAGTCCCCTCTCCCCCCTTCGTATTTCTAGAGTAAAAGGACGGACAGAGTGTTAAGTTTCCTTTGGAATGGAAAAGGAGAAGTTATAAGAAAAAATAACACTCCGTATGAAAGCTCCCTGCACGGCTGAGGTTCGACATAACTTTCCCGTAAGTAGAGTTATGTAATGCAACTCTTTTCTTCGCAGTGTCAGTTGTCTGCTTGTACTATCCTGCCTCGAAACATTATCATCCAGAATGTGCGACAGAATATCCCTCTTTCCTACAAACTACACACGAGAGGGCTAAGGACTTCGGTCCCACGTACTCTAGAAGCCTTGGCAGGGAATTGGGAAACTCCTACCCAATTGCCTAGTTTCTCAGCGTGACTCATCGTTTGTGCCAAAATGGGAGCAGTGAGGAGACGGGACCGAATTACTTGCCTCGTATCTGAGCAACGTGGGCGCACCCTGGATCCATCGTGATCGTAGCCCCGCCCCTCCGATTCAGGAGAAATTGAAAAGAGACATATTTCATGCAGTTGAGTGGCGTGTGATTCCATTACCAATCTGGCAAGCTGGTAAACTGCGATATGGTGAAGTGACTCCGATTAAAGGATAGATGTTCATAAAAATATTGCATTCTAATGCATTCAGATGTCAGACTAATTGTATCTGCGCAGGTGATAGGAGTAACGATGAGACGAAAAGTTAGATGCCTACTCTGGGGCCACAAAACATCCTAGTATTTACAAAGCAGTGTAGTAAGCATATTCTGTCCCACGAACTGGAGCGTCGCCTTGGTGTAACGATGAATACGCTTGCCCTCCAGCACTGGGACCGGACTTCAAATCACGGCCAAATCATGTTGAATGTGATGGACAAGGCGGTTTCGCAGGAGGGTTTCTTCGGGTTCTCCATTTCCCCTGTCTCTCATTCAACCATTTCTCCATAATAATTCGTGTTTTTCATTATCACATACCGCCAGGTATGCCCATAGTGCTTAGGCACTGGTACCACAATCAAATAGTTCATACGAGGTGCTACCCAAAATATCCGAGAATTTCATTGTAAAAATCAGAAAACTATACTAACGTCCTAATATCCTCCGTCACCTTCAAAGAGGTCGTCTTGGGCATGTATGGAACGATCCCAGCGTTGTTCCCATATTTGGAAACATTCCAGGAAGTCCGCAAGTTTGCAAGGTGTTCAGGACCCGTTGCGATTCTACTTGAATACCTTCTATGGAGTGAAAATACCGACCTTTAAACTCTATTTTCATCTTCGAGAACAGGTAAAAGTCGTACGGGACTAGGTTTGGTGAGTTGGGACGTTAAGGGATCGTTGCCGTGTTTTTTTGGGCCAGACATTTCTTCGCAACGATCGATGTGTGCGCGGGTGCGTAGTCGTGGTGCACCAACCAGTCTTCCCTTTTCCACAACTCTGATCATTTGCGCCGAACATTTTCCCTCAGCCGTCTCAAAGCTCTCAGTAAAACTACCCATTGACAGTCTGACCGGGTGGGAGAAACTCTTTATGCACAATTCATGCTCTTCCATGATCATTTCCGGGGTTGTGAATGTTGAGGACCGACCGGAACGTGTGTCATCTTTCACATATCGTTGCCTCTCTTGAAGTGTGTGAACCACTCAAATTTTCTTGCTTGACTCAGTGTATACTAGCCAGCATCCTCTCTGTCAGTATACGGTGTATTTCAGCTGCAGTTTTCTTCAACTAGAAGCAGAATTCGATGCAAATCAGTTGCTCCTTCACTCTATCCATTTGGCAATTCTCAGAAGCACTGAACACGTCCTGACACGCATGATAATTAGACGCGCCAAAAATGACGCAACTTTGCGTCGCAGTAGCTAAGACATATAGCTGTATATATCTAGCGTCGCAATGTCGTACTGCTACCGATTTGACCGGTACAATGAAATTCTCGAATATTTTGGGTAGCATCTCGTATGTCTTACGAACTACAAGTATGTCTCGCACTGTTCACAAGAGTTTACACGACGCTAGTCACTGTTTTGCGGACTGACGGCCAGTTAGCTGACTTTGTGTGGTTAGGTGCGGAGAATGAAATAGGAAATTCTCTTGCGGGTAGCAATTTTGTTTATCTTGTTACGTTCTCGCATACTACACACGTAGTGTAGAGAAAAATGTAAATGAATTGCTGCAGCAAAAAATTGGAGCTTTTTCCGAAAGAAAAACGCGTATTGTAGGCCCTGTTGCGGAAGAAGTGGATAATTATTGTTCCTTTACGTAGTAAGTTACTTCGTCTATCACGCTGTGTAGTGAGGAATTCTCGTTGTGTGTTCTTGTCACCAAAAAATTCGTTTACAGAGAAATGTCTGTCTATCCGTCTGTCCGCGAACCACAATAGCGGCTAAAACGTAAGTAGGATTTTCACCAAATTGATATTCCTTGATCATTCTGGCTGATGTCGCGGCTCCTTGAATTTGAAACAGATATTTTAATTTTTGGGGGCGCTTTACTTGAAGCCTCAGGGACATTTTCAAATTTTGCTTTATAACTTCCGACTTCACCTCTTCGTACTTGGACGTCTGCTACCCTGTAATTGCTCTGGGACGAAGGTTTCTAATTCCGCTCGAGAAATGGATGTTTTGAATTAAGGTTATGGAATGGGAGGTAACGTCCGACCTTCACGTATCTAATTTTTGCCTCGGATTTTGATAGAATAT
>JAHLJT010002406.1:147825795-147847598 GCA_031308135.1 Acheta domesticus | reverse complement strand
TTTAAAGAAGTATGAATAGTTCCAAGAACATCTCTCTATAATGCTGAATAAACTTTTATTGAAAATTTGTTGCCAACATCAATTGCATCTGTTGCATTGTAATTTTTGTTTGATATTGTGTAAGAACTTTAGAAGTTCCTTTCTTTCTTAATGGAAAGAATAGACAAATGGATAGGGAGTGGGTGGGGTTTAACATGCGAGAGTTCTCGCACGGGTACGCTAGTCATTAGTACGCTAGTCAAGTTTCTTCAATACATATATTCTTTGTCGACAATTTAAAGTATTCAGCCCTTTTTTAAGATTGGACATATATAACGTTTTACATTACAAAAAGGTTTCAGTCATCCACCAGACCATTTATTATTCCTCATTCAGTAAGACGTTCACATCCCGGTCTTTCTTTTTCGGTGTGTCTTGTTCGTCACTATGCTGTCCGAACTTACCACATATACCTCCAGACCAAGCAGGCCGTGCACACCAACGTCTTCTTGACATGAAAAGTCTCTGACATCTTGACTCGTTACAATAAATTTTCTTTAATTTGTTTGTCAGATAGAGGTAAAGATGCATAAAAAGACCATGTATTATTTTCTAAATATATTAGTAGTTTTTACGCAATTTTAAGAGAACTATAAGGAATTTAAAATAATTATATTTTCTCAAAAAAAGGCTTGAAATGTTTTCTTTAAATACTAAATACATTAGATAACTTGATAATTCACACCATTCCATGTATTCTTTTGATTCTTTAAAAATTAAAGAAGATGATTATTTATGTATTCTCATTTTTCAAGATAAAAATAACTTTGTAGATTTTTATACAATTTGAAGAACATACTACAGTTGTGTAAAAAGTGTAGAGACATGCTGAAGCTGTGTGAAGTTTACGTGACAAAGGTGGAGTGTTTTCTTCAACACTGAAACTGCATTGAATGCATTTATTTTAAAAGAAGCAAAGTGAAACGATGGTTAAACGTCGCAGCCACGCCCATCCTTAATAATTGATCATCAGAATTTGGAATTCATTAATAAAATGTGGTCTAGTTTTAAATAAGTGAGACGTTTTTAATTCAGGTCTTCGTATTTTTTTACCTTGCCTCTACAATAATAACGCATGAAGCGCAAACTTCCCTGAAAAGGTAAACCAAAGTTTTGCATGTATGCATGAGTTTGTAGAGGTTGAAGCGTCGTAGTGAAATAAGACGACAGGATTTCATATGTAAATTTATTTACATTTTATGTGCAAGGAGAGCATGGTTTGAAGTACAGAGCATTGATAGAGTTTCATTAGCCTGGTGCGAATGTACCAGGTCCTGCGGTCATAAGTAGCCGCCGACCCTTTGGGGCCAGCCCTCGACCGCCTTTGGGGCCAGTTACGTGATGCCTCCATCTGCTGGTCATAACCCACCCACGCTGAAGGAGTACAGAAGAATAAAAGACTGTCTTCCGCCTTTCAGAGGAAGTCAAGAGGTTGGCCTTTGTATCGAAAAAGGACCGTTCCCCTCCCCGCTGTTAGCACTTGCTTTAGTGGATATGGCCCCTTGCTGACGGGTTTCCTTTCAGGGCGAGACCGTCTCTCATGGTAAGGATAAGAGCTATTATCTGCTGTGTTACAAGGTGTGCTATACATATGTATGTATATGTAAGTTCGCGAATCAGCTGAAATAAGAGATTCAAGAAGAACTAAAAATATCTGATTGATCGCTTACATTTCTATGAAGCACATGAAGTTTGTAAATGAGAGTTAAAATATGGGAATTAGTAAGAATGTTAACATTCTTAAAGCATCACTCAGAGTTCATGTATTGCATAACATCATCTTTAATTATGAATATAGTACGATCCTTCACTTTTCATTTTCCTTATTTCCCTTGGTTTGCTCGAATAAAATGTAAGTTTTATTTGCTATCCGTAACACATTAATTCGCCATCATGCATTAAAAGGCGTATACGTATGCTTTCTCGGGGCAACGCCCGCCCGCATTCCTAGTAACGAGCTCTCATTTCCACTTTCCATTAGCTTAGATCTCTGACCTAGTTCTTTTTTACTTTCTGTATATCAATAGGACGTCTGTTCTACATGTCTACACGAGTACGACATTAATATACCCCAATAAGAAAAGGACGTGTAAACATTAATAACCTCTACAGAAAATATGTCTGCCAAACTGAAGAAATCATCGAAATGTGAAGTACTCTTAAAGTTTCAATGAGTATAAATCACATTTTCATTTTCATGGACATGATTCATAAATAATTCATGGCACCATTTAAAAGCTGCGATTTCGCAACTTGCTCTATAGAGTGTATGTTGCTTTGTAGATCTTCGACGTTTTTCTGACAAAATTGAAACCTGCATCTTGCCTATTGCAGACCGTTCGGACGTCTGCTTTTCCCCCAATTGTTTCATCATGGTTTTAATATTAAAATAGTGTTTGAATAGGCACTAATTTCTTCATCCATAGTTTACTAACTTCTCTACAGGTATCTCTAGTTAATTTATATCTAACTTTACTTCTAATTTTTGGAAATTAATTTTTTTAATTAAAATATAATTAAAGAAATTTAATTTTTAGAATTCTAATTTTTTAACGGGCAATATTTCAAAACGAGATTAAAGGATGTGTATTGTTGAATGCTATTTAATTCTTGAGAAAATATTTAAGGTGGTAGAGGGCTGTGAGCATTCTCCCACATTTTAAATAATCATGTTCACACAGTACTTATATTATCCCATTTATTATACTCTTTCGACTATTCCACCCTTTCGAATTTTTAAGGATAATTACAGGAATCAAGTAGTTTGTTAAAACATTTATTCCACCAGTACTACAAATATCCATGTTTCTGTAACAATATTTTATTTATACCTACCCGTGCGAGAACTCTCACATGCTATACCTCACCCTCTTTTTTATTTTTCCATTTCCATATTATGCCTGTAATACATATTTTTCTTCGAGATCCTCTTATCCTCCTTCACATGTTCTATGTGTCACCTTGTTATTGATAACAATATAACACACCCTTTGTCAATACAAACTATTCTTATTTAACTTTATTATCCAGCAAAGAGGTAAACCCGTGTAATTCAATCGCATAGAATATCAAGTAATTAGTAATTTCATATACAGTTGTAGATTCTACAGGTTCTGAACAGGTGGGTAGAATCGAGAAGCGTCGGACCAGAAAAATGTAATAGAATGATCAAGAAGATATTATCCTGTAGTATGTGAGGAACTTTACTTCAAGGCTTCAAAATTTTCGTTTTTAAGGCCCTAGAACGCTTTATTTAGGAGTTATTTAACGATATAGATTGCAAAATCCTGGCGTGCGTTGCGGATTGCATTTTACACGATTTTTTTAGAAATTATTTTTAAACAAATCCTTCATATTTTTAAGGCCGAAGTGCAACTTGTCACGTTTCCGTGAAATTCTCTTTCTTTAGAGACCTCATTTATAAACACTGGTTGCGAGTGAGAGCTGCAAAGAGAAGGTATACTCCTGAAATAATGTAGGACACGATTGTCTAATTTCATCGCAGTGTTGTACAGAGGATTGATTTTTAGCTAATTCTGGCGATCTTTTTCTTTCTAACGTTTTGCACTAAATAAAATTATGCAACCCAACTTAAACGCATTTTTATTTTAAAACTTGAAGAACAAGTAGACTTTCATACGATTCATCTTATTCACTGCACATTAATAATAGAATAGTCATTTATGATTCGAGCGGTAAAAGTTGCGTCATGAGGCCGATATACTGAGGGGCACAATTCTACGAGCAAAATTAAATTACTTTTACCACGTGCGTCATACACGTCTTTTTAGGCTGCCTTACAGGTTTTCTTTACATTTAATTCAAAAATACAAATCACTTAATTGAGTATCGTGTTATATTAAGATAAAATGTAGCTGATCAGACGAAAGTTTTTTGTTTTCTTTGTTGCATTCACGGTTTTATCTGAACAATTGAACATCGTAGCACTTTTAGCACTAGCGCTAAAACTTGAACATTTAACACTCTGTGCGTGCCCTGAAAATAACCGCTTTTACTAGTGGCTGTCTAAAAAACTATTTACTTAATACCCTATTCTGTCGAATCACAATTAGAAGAGACCGCAGTGTCAACGCGTCTCGTTCGTCCCGTCGCGTCGGGGCTGCAAGCGGATGATTTGTTTTTGACATTGAACTGTCCACCTCCACACAAAACATTTTCCGGGCGCCGAGCGCTGCCAGGCGAGCATATGGCCCATTTGCGCGTATTGCTCCATCAACGGGTGATGGACGGCGCTGGCCGTCTATGCGCTGCCGGGTGACAAATTGTTGATCGACCGCACTCTCCACGGCCGTTCGGCGCGTCAACCTCCCCTCCGTGAGCTTTTCCCCCAAGGGCCCCCCTACAAAATACATCACAGCGTTGCATTGAGATGACTGCCCTAACAAAGGGGACCGATTCTCAAGTTAATGATCAGCTATTAAAGTCCAATGTTTGTTTCCTAAATTGATAAAAAGAATGTGAGAAAAAATCTCTAAAGTATGAAAGAACAGTAACGAGCAGAAATGGAAACTCTTTAGGTCATTGGGCAATGATTTCCATCCAAATCCTGTGTAATGTTTTCAATGTCTTTACCGCGTGAAGATTTAATCTAAACGTTCTAGAGATTTTTGTTAAAGCATAAACATTTTTAAATATGAGTTGAATTGTGTGCTTTTTCAAAAATAGCTAAAAAGAACAATTTTGCATGTTAATAAAATATTTTAGTTCGCAAAAATAGCAGTACCTGTCTCAAAGTACACTCCATCTAGATTAATATATGTCCTGACCAAAGAAACTTCATTAGAAGGCTTAAGGTTACTTTTCTCTTTACCAGACACCGAGTCATACAGAACTGCGATGTCGCAGAGGATACATAAGAGGGACCTAATAGACGAATAATTGCACTCCTCGGATCCCATGATACTCAGAAGCTGGATAAAACCCAATCAAGAAATGCCTCAAGTCTACTCTAGGTTGGCGGTCCATGGCTACCGCTACCAACTGTGCAAGAGAGAATACTTTCACGAAGCCGATAGTGAATGCGTTTGCAAAACTCTGTAAAAATACGTGCCCAAGATACCATATAACATCCTGCCAAAAATTGGACAAACCTTTGACAGAATTTACTGATAATAAGCGTGTGACACGATGCCAAGTAAGTGCTACGTAACTTACATTCAACTAATGCGCTATTGCGTGCCCTTTTGGCATTGTTACTATATCCTATAGCTTTGGGACTGTTAGATAATACATTTTCAATTTCTTCATTGGCAGCATCATCAAAACACGTAGGCTCACACTTGTCCGTCATTAATCATGCAGTTGTTTATTGACGGTTACTATGATATTTTAACAGAAGTCTGTTCACGTATCACGAATTCTAAATCGCATGGTTTAGTACTTTTTACTACAATTCGTACAAAATGTTGTGATCGTGGAAAAATAGTATATACGTTTCAGAAGAGAGTGCATGATCTTTCCCTCAGTGTAATTGTATTGTGTATAATTGTAACGTGCGTCTCGTGAAAAATCTCTCGCCTTATAGCAGGTTAACTGAAAGGACGAGGGGACAGGGCGGAGTGGACGCAGCGCATGGCGTACGGCCTTTTGTGGCAATAATGATGCCAAACGTGACACATTTCTGCTGCACTGGGTGAATCGAAAGTGATTCGCTCCATGATGACGTTCGCATGGGGCGGAGCGCCAGTTATTTATGTCACGAGTCCTCTAAATGGGTCTTTAAGGACGAAGCCGGAAGGTTAACTGCGAGGCGGAGCGATAGCGAAGCCGGGTAGTTAACCTTCCGGCTGAGTCCTTAAAAACTAATAGAGGACGAGTCACATACTATGTTTTTTGTTATTTCTAGTTTATCGCTTATTCCAAATAAACTTGTATCACTTTCATGAGTTAAGAAAAAATTGTCAATACTCTCGGTTTTCTGTAGCCAGGGTTGGTTGTACTGGATACTTTGTTTGTGATTAAACAGTTGAAAGCTTTTTTTGCTAATGCAAGCTGATTGAGAAAAAATGTCCTGGAATTTCGAAGTATCAGCATATATTTTCGTGCCAATGGTATTCTGGAGGAAGCAGACGATGCAAGATATAGTTTGATGCCTTCTAAATCTGTAACCACTTATGAAAAAGCGTATGGTTTATTTTGTGATAGACGAACGAAAAGGAATGTTCGAGGCATTAACGAAGATTTATGCTAGCGTTTTTGAACGAACGTTCAAAAACATTCAAACCAACTAGTCTCTAGTCATAATTTAGTATGCTGAAAAAATGTATAAAAATACATGAAAAGATTTTCATAATAACACCTTTAGTGTGTTTAATATAATATGAAATTATCACGGACTGAACAACCTCATGGAGTAAATACAAACCCATTTTTAGAGTAAAAGATTATATGCTTATTTTTTGCTTTCATAGTGCTGTTGCAAGTTCCAAAAACTTCGTGGGCGACGTGGTTTAAACAACAGTGTTATTTGTGCTTTATGAAGCTCTAGGGTAAATATGTATGATAAAGACATGTGATATTAGTATGTCAGAGATACATAAATATTTTGACTTTTGAATGTTCGTTTTGCATATACTACTTTAACCAGAGAGTTAGTATTTCAATAAGTCTTCCATTCTACGTAATAAAAGCCTTGAAAATGCGGAAAAGGGAAAAATTTCGACGTATCTGAATTAGGCGCGTAAATTTGCCCCGAACATGGCAGCTAGCGCAAGCTTCAATTTGCAACTGGGAAGGACGGCCATTTCCACAGGATTGTGGGGCCTTGGTTCAGATATAGTTCGATTCATTTTTCCCATTTTCTCTCTGAAGCATCCCCTGAAGCACAGAACAGTTGTCGCAAGACGAAAATCAAAAATTTTCTACAATAGTGTGCTTAAATCTTCTGAGTGTGAGAAAGTATATGAACATTTCAAGTGTTAAGTGTAACCAGTATTGTGTTGTTTATTGATTGACCAGATTAATTACACCGATCGACAAAATTTAACTTTTTGTCTGTTAAATGAAATTCAATAGCTGTTTCTTATGCGAAATGGTGCTCTGATTTCGAAGTTTTCTTTGTAATAAGATATTAGAAAATACACACTATTGTTTATTTATATGTTTTCTTTACTTTACTTACGCATAATAATTTCAATCAAAATGTAATTTTGAACGATTGTTTACTGTATTTCGTTTGAGGATATCCTTTTTAGTGTCCAGCATTAGTCTAAAAGCATATTTTGATTCCATTTTCTCTTATAAAATGTTTTAATATTTGCAACGTCTTGGTGGAATCGCACACCGTGTCTATCGCTCACAGCACCGGCATTTACAGGAAGGAAGTCTATGAATACTGAAAATGTATACTGAGGAACATGTTACATCCCAGAGCTTTATAAATGTGAAAGAGTGCTGACACTTCTTCATAAGTCTCAGCTTTTCTGTTACCATGAAATTTCATTACCACCTTTTGAAATGAGATTCATGCAGCCTTTTCAGCCATATTCAAACTTGCCTCACAGTCAAGAGTGCACAAAAGCTACTTCATATGTGATCTCACAAATATGTCCTTTATTTTTGCCTCATTAATCCTCATTACCTCATTGGAATTTGTTATTTAAGTACGGGAAACCTAGCTTACTAGGGAAGGAGGAAGAAAAGGGTATGCAAATTACAAGGTGTTCCAAAGTTACATTTCTTGCCGGGAATCAGATGTCGCCATTGAGACCTATGCTTCTTCACAAAATAATTGTAGTCACCTTCTGAAGAAGGCTCCAACCCTTTAATCGGGACGTCAACTGTTTTGCCTGATTCTTCGACAAGTTTAATACACGAACTTTTTGTTCTGACTGCTTCTGTTACATTTTTAGACATTCAACTGACATCTGGATCTTCAGTGTCATCCTTTCCGGTAATTACGTATAGATCGCCATCGCCCGAGTTTTCGGAATGCAAACTCCAATTGCCCGGCGGCACTGGGATTGGAAGGTCGTTGCTGTGAGGAATGCTGAAGGGAGGTTGCGATATTGAATGGTCTACTTGGCCTTGCTTGTGTTTCCAGCAACGTTGGTAATGCAGAAATAACATCCTGTGGAGTGGTCATTTGGTTCCTTCCATGCCAAGAGAATTACAAATGGCATATATCGCGAATTTTCGTCAAGCCAACAACTAAGCAATGATACATAAGACGCACAGCAAATATGAGGTCCCCATGATTTGTCCTGATCCCCGATCTGACATTCGACATTCTATTTGTATGCCTTCCTTGTTAAAGGAGTAATATTCAGCATTTGGCTCTTCAAAATTATCTCATTACACACATAACTGAAATTGTTTGGATGGTGTACTCACTACCGCAGTATTGCAAGGAATCTTTTTGTACAAAAATTAACACTACAACGCAACGGATAGACGAGTCGTGCACTATAGAAATATCATCGCCTTTCTCGCTCGACACGCAGTACGCAACTAACATGGACTGGCCCACGTAGACCACGCGCCGACACTGCACTTCACTTCGCAATGCCCGAAGTTCGGGTCAACTGATTTGACCGATCTGGTATCTATTTCATGTCTTGAGTAGAATCTATAATATCATACGTTGTTGGCGACCACCGTCTTATGATAAAACTGCAAGCAAGTAGCGTTTCAGCATAAATGACACGTGGCTATCTGCGAAATATATATAGTTTTAGTACATGTGCGATTACACGAAAACTAAGCCCGATGGGCAATTTTTATGGTTGTATTTGGCTTTAGAGTAGCGAAGTACATAAGAAACAGCTAGAGTTAGCCATTTAACAAAATCACTCTCGACCGGTGTTATTAAACTGTTAGTATTTCAGTAATCAATATTCTGGGCTTAAGCCAGAGCATTAATAATAATTAATTAACAGTTCTTAATATTTCAACAAATGGATATACTTCATCAGCCAATAAAGAAATATTAAATAATGCACCATCACCACATCAATCTCTATCAAAAAGTAAACATCAAGGAAATATGGAATTATGTGTCCTCACAGAAATTGGACAACTTATTCAAACCACAAACAATAACTCAAACAATATAGAAATTATTGAAGTACCTTTATGTCCTGTCATATTGACTACTTACCTACTCAACAATTACTTGTGCAGCAGCAACACTTCAATCAACAGCACTTATTTTATCTCCACCTCAAAATAAAATTCATCATCATCTGTTACAATTACATTCATCTGATTCGTCAGTAATATTCCCAATATTCTATATCTTCTCATAAAACATCAAGATCTCTTGAAGAAACCAATGTTCCAGCTAAAAATAGTAAATCCTCCAATAACCAAGACAAAATCTACATACCGGTTTTTTCATTATGTATCGAATGAAGAAGTATAAAATAATAGTGACTCGCAATCGTCGTAAATAAAAACCCCCAGCGGCGTGCATTCAACCCCAGCACTACTGGGGTAAGCAAGTGTGAGAAGTTAATGAATAATGAGAATTAAAATTACGATGAACCCTACGTCACTTGATCAAAAATATGCACCCACTGTATATTCTCCTGCGATCATTGCGCCGGCCCACTGCGCAACCCTAGCTGTGGCTCTTCGCTGGGACTTGAGGAGCTGGCGCGCGCATCTCATTCGCTGAGCCAGGGGCGGGCGGCGATCGGGAGGAAGCGGTCGCAGATAGTGCACTCAACCCAGCTAGCTAGGGATAAATGACGTCACTCCCCCCCCTTGCTTCAAGGCCAGGCTTCGCCTGCCTCGTGATCGCAGTACTCCCCGCCAGAGAGCAAGCAAGGCATCTCACATTTACTCGCAAGCCAGTACTACCGCAATTCATCATTATTTTAAACGGCATGTTTTGTCCGTTTAACTTACCGTAGGGTTGTCGAGAAGTTTATAAATTATTTAATGATTACGAGGCATATATTTCTCTCCCGTTGTAATTATAGTGAACCAGAATGTTTCTTAGAGATTTTACTAATTATTGTGAGAAAGATTGTTCTGACATACGTGATCAGAACACTAGATTCCCCGAATTTTCGAATAGCATACCATACACTTAAAAGAGTCAGAGTGCCATGGCAGGACTGTGCGCGATGTGGTAAAAAAAATAAAAACCTATGGTCGAAACAGAACAAGTGAAAAAATATTATCCACTTCAGCCTATTGAATCATCACTGCTTGAAGACATATGACACACACATTCATTTTTCGAAAAACACTATGCCGTATTTTTCTAGTCATGAAAGAAGAATGGAGTTTTCTTTCCATTGATTACCGCAACGTTTGCAGGAAAGAGATTTCATTTTCTGTTCTGTTAGTTACTATTTACTTTTTCTTTCATGAAAATACGTCTTGTGTGAGAGTGATAAATTGCATGTTGGAATTTTTTCTTTTCAAAAAAAATTGTGTTTCATAGTTCTGGTAAAGAATCTCCCGTTGCGCGACTACTTTGTGTACGGTAGGGGAGGGGAAAGCTGGTTGGTCGCTAGCAGCTGGTGTTTCCAATGTAATCACCGCACGCCCTTGAAAATTCCATTCATTACTGTCTTTGGAAAAAACAACCCCTTATTAGTTCAAGATATAGCACAAAACATAGCACTAAATGACTTCACTACAAAAACTTTCAAAAATGAAATCAAGTCTTATTTACTAGTATTGGACATTTTTGAAACTTTAAGCAATTTTGTGAATCTTCAAAAATTATGTTTTTTACTCATTTTGTGATCCTTTAACAAAATCTTTTTCAGTAATGATGAAGCACATTCCAATAACATTCACTAAAGCAGTAATATATGAGAAATTAAGTAAGGGAAAACTACCCAGTGTCAATAGACTTTATAGTAAATCCAGCCAACCTCTACAAACTTGTACTGTTTATCTTGTCGACAAAGTAGCTAGTAAATCTATTATTTTTCTCGAAAGATTTCTACATGTTATTGTAATACTTCAACCACGGATTAAACACACATCTGTAAAAAGGAAACACTGTCAGAGATTTAGTCACACTCAGACTAATGTCTCTAAACTCCCAGATGTGTTATATCTCACTCAAATCATTCATCACTATTTCCAGTGTACACAATCTATTTACTCCCCCTAAATGTATTAACTGCAAAGGAAATCATTCTGCCGATTGTCATGGCTTCCTTGTTTTCCAAACAGCACTTAATAATAAATCTCTTATGTATACGCATCACGATACATCATCTCCAATCATATCCCCCCAACTCCTTCTCTAACCATAAATAATCAAAACTTTCCAGCAGTTTCAAAACGCCCTAGTGCTTGGATTAAATTATTCTAATAATTCAATATTAAACATATCTCAAAATACTGTTCAGTCGGAAAATAATATTCAATCATTACTATATCTCCCACAATTAATATATACAATAGTCTCTCACGTTTTACTTCAATAATCGCTCAAATTTAACCTTTCTACAATCAATACTCTCAGATAATTATTATGGCTAGTAATTCTCACTTCATCAATATTCTCAATTAGAATGCATATGGTTTAAAACGGGAAGTTAATTTATTCGATCATTTTCTAATTGAACATAAAATTCAAACTGCATACGTACCTGAAACACATCTAATACCAAATGAAAAGCTTCATTTTTCTGGTTATAAAATTTACACAAATGATAGGATAACTGAGCCTGAGGTGGAGGAGCTATAATCATATCTCATAAAATTCAACATTTACGTCCTAGTCCAAATTCATCCAAACTTGCTTGAAACTGTAGCAATAAAAGCAGAATTAAATTCAGAATATTATACCATTATTGCAACTTATTAATCTCCAAAATACACATTTCTTAAACTTGGGGATGTAATGTCAACATCCAACAGGGAATCAAATTACAATATTTTCTTTGCAAATAACCTCCAAATAGTATCCCCTAATACTCCCTCTTATTATGCCTTTAATGATAATATAATTCCTGATATACGAGACATTAGTACTTCCACTAAAAATATAACTATGCCAATTATACAAAGTGTTCTATCAGAACATGACTCAGATCACTGTCCAGTGATTTCATCATTACATCATCCTACCAACACATTCTCCCCACTAACTGAAAACATTCTTGTTACAGGAAAAAATAATTGGAACGAATTTCAAGACATATTAGAAGATAATATCATACATCCATCTCATTCTTTATCTATTACATTGGATAATTATACATGCGAATTTATCAACACAGCTAAACATACTCCACCAATATGCACCTGAGTTTTCAAACATGTTCACTGAACCAATAAACCAATTTCTTTCAAAATCCTCAATATAATAAAATCAAAACAACCATAGTCGATTTTGGCAAATCGCCAGAAGACGTGATATCTAATCTAAAACCAATAAATTGGCTTTAAACAATTAAAATGAAGGTAGACCAAATACACTTTAATTAATATAAACAGTTTATTAATCAAATCCATCAACATGGTAGAAATTTATGGTCGACTGTCAAAAGACTTGTAAAGAAAAATATAATATCCCTGCTGTATTTCACGACCATCTGTTGTAGAATCAATTCTGTAGTTCATAGGTATTGGTCCATAAACTGAGATAACATTGTCTTCATTTATGAACCAATACCCATGAACAACAGGATGGATTATAATAGCCTATTCTAAAAGAAACATCATATATTACAATGGAACACAAGATATACTTCTGACTATAGAAAAGCAGATCTACTAGTTAAAAATGTTCACAATTCTTCTATCGCTAATCCCTTATCCAACCCAGCATTTAATAAATTAATCACTGGACCTATGAAAGAACCACTCTACGAGGTTCCGCAAGAAATAAAATTTATTTCTCCTTTCGAAACTCAAAAGATTATTAAAACATTAAAAACAAGAAAATCCCCTGGGTATGATCATGTTAATAATAAAACAATTAAAGCTTTTGGAAAAATAACCATGGCATTTCTTACTTCATAGTAAAATTCCGCTTCCTGATTAGGTTATGACTGGAAAACTGCTATAATCTTACCGTTTAGTAAACCAAAAAAAAAATAACATCAACATCCTTTCAACTTCCGATCTGTAAGTCTCCTCTCTTCTCTTTCTTAAATCTTTGAAAGCCTCACACTTATTCGATTAAATAAAAAATCAATTCAATTCAATTTTTGTAGTGATTTGCTTACCGGATTATCCTATTACAGATTGGTGTGTATATTCACAGTTCAATCATAAGTAATTTAACTACAAATATGTTCTGATAAAATAGGTATTAATCGCGCAACTTTTCTTGACCGATGGCTTGGAGAAATGCGGGTAGAGTGAGGGTATTAGTTACATCGGCCACTATATTTTATTAAGCAATACCAATCTCTCGTATATCAGCCTAGTATATCAGTCATACCTTCACAACTTTCTCAATAATTTGAGTTATAATTTCTCAGGACTTCGAGATATCTCCTGTGATGGATCTGGATCTGCTGTGGCCATTTCTTTAGATTTTGTTTAGAAAAATACAACCAGGAGTTCTTGATTTCAACAGTAAATAGATTATATTACGTGGCAATGAAGACGTTTGGAATGTTGTCATCAGTGTTCACTGCGAGCTTTTGCCTTCAACTGTTTGTTGTTCAAGGGAGGGAGAAGCAAGATCATTGGTCAAGAAAATTTGCGCGGGTAATAGCACAAGATACAATATAAATAACACAACAAATACAAATAATATTGTAACACAATAACATAAAGTACAAAATAATTGAGAAAACAGAACATACAAATGAATACAAAACAACCGGTATCAAGTCAGTCTTAACGCGTTACAGATATAATAAACTACTAATATTGAACGAATAGAGTGCTTGTAGAATTTAGCTGGAATTATTCATTTATAATAAATGTTCATAATTTCAGAATTGATGAAATAAAAATGTGCAGAGTTTTAGATTTTTCAAAATTTAGTTAATGAAACAATTTGGAAAGGATAATACACCATTATGGTATGCTCTTCTAAGCCCTTTATATATTGGGCTCTCCCATAAAATATGTTTCGAGTTTTCATAGTATTCAAATTACATAGCGAGAAGATTGAATTTGGGTGTATTTTGTTCCAGATCTTTCTGCTATTGACGTTGATATCGTTGTCACTGGACATCCTAATTTCAGTGACTACTCTAGTAATGAAAGTAAGGAGAGCCAAAGTTGAGTATTTCTCTTCTGTTTCTGTAGATTACAAATCCCTAATTTTTCGATATATTGTACTCTATGATGAATTCATGATTCCATGCATATCGTTCATAAATATTTTTCTTACAACTGTTGCAACAATCAAGACAAGAGGCTTCCTCCAAATTGGTTGAAGCAATTACTGTAACTCTTTAACATTCTGAAGACTGGGAATGTTCCATCAAGCTGGTGTGAGTCGGAAGTTATTTTGATCCACAAGGAGGAAAACGAATCACACCCACTCAATTACCGTGGAATAGCGTTTGCAAACTCTATAACTAAAATATTCACTTCTCCTCAAACCTAAAGGAAAAATGTATGCAGTGTTTATAGCTTTCAGAAGAGCGTTTGACTTCGTTATCCACAATATTCTATGGGAATCACTATATGAATCCGAGGCAAGCAGCAATATTGTAAAGATTCTTCAGAATCTTTATGGAAGAGCATCAATGAAAGCACGAATCAACACCCATTCTATTACCATTTCGATAGAAGTAACACAAGGCGTAATACAAGGTGATTCGTTGGCCCTATACTATTTGTTTGTTTTTTTCCATTCGAGACATTACCAGTTTCTTCATGAATGAATTTTTCACTGACATGGTTAAAAGCTGACATTCTTATTTTTGCTGATGATTTGATTATCCAGGCAACCGATGTGATTGATCGTCAACACAAAATAGAGACACTACCCAAGTATTGTAAGAAAAAGCCCTCTAAGATTAAATATCTTTCTGATAACAGTATACATAATTCCAAATACTGAGTTTGGCTTTAAACCGACACCAGCCCACCCACCAACTCCTTGGAGTCACTGAACACATAGCTAATGCCTTTCATTAAAAAAAACGAACTTTAACTCTTCTGCTTCTGGTCGAATAGGTTTCGAGGTTTCGATACAGTATGGCACACAGAATTACTATATAAACTGCGAATAATAGGAATTCCTATGTAGGCTATTTCTACAAAATTTCAAATAGTCTTTTCAAAGTTAATATTGAATCAACATTATCAAAAAGTAGGAGAATATTCTTAGGAAAGAGTCATGAGCATCGAGGAACACCTGTAGAGATTAAATATTTTTTACAATACGAGTTTTTATTTCCAAAAATCGCCATTACATGACTTTTTCTATACTACGTAATTAGTATGCCAGTATAATAAATAAAAGTTTAAAGCCTATAGCAAACTATTTTCAATATTTCCCAGGAACTTGCGGTTTAATTCAGTTCACTTTTGTTTTTGACGTCACAACAACCCTGAGACCAGAAAGGAAGTGTATCCGGAAGGGCGGCCGAAGGAGGGTATGGGGGCTTGCCCTCGTCACATGTGCCACCGGAAGCGGCCTTCGGCGAGGACGCGTTCTTTGACGGACGGAGGGAGGGGTCCGAGGCACCCAGCTCTCTGACGCCGGGATTCGCTTTGCCTCACCCTGCCCCCTCCCCTCAGGACTGAACCACTCGCAGCGGATGTCCTGGAACCACAGAAAACACCTTCCGTGAAGGTCACCTCAAAATTTGAAATTTTGAACATCCTTTAGACATCCTTTGGTTTTCATTAAAAAAAGTGTCAAGAACAACATTTTATGGCGAAGTGCACATTTTTATCAAAATCTCGATTTTTTCTTATAAATGTTAAGTTAGCAAAATTTAAAGTGTGCATTTGTTTTCCCATCTTGTACCACTCTTAAATGAGCTGGATTATTTTTTTTACAGCTTTTCCGATAGTAGATAAAGAGCCGTCTATAAATTACGTAACGCAATTTTGGAGTATTTTGAACACCCCCTCTCCTCCCTGTAACGTACACGTAACCCCCCTCTAATAAATACGCAACACTTGCGACAAGATCCCACCGCCCAGGCCATTACAATAAGTAAAATTAATTATAAATCAGAAAAACGAATTGCATTAATTGTATACGTGTTACATACAAGAATTTATGATAATTAAAGTTAGAAATAGTTGGCGATGCGGATTGCATATAACAATAAAATTGAGAGCAATTTCTGAATGAAGAAAGCGTGGGCGAGAAAATTTCTGACAAGCCGTGCACACGCCGTCTTGGATGATGCATGGGCCGCGTGTATACGCACTATATAATTTAATTGGATTCGAGAATATATTGTAGATAAGTTTTAAATAACTGATTCAAACAATATATCATTGATTTTAAAAAATTTCATTTATTGTAACAATTTATACATCATACTTTCTTGAAAGCAATTTTTTCAGCAAATGTTAAAAAAAATTTTAAAATATCAGCATTACGTAACACTAAACTAAGACCCCCCTACCCCTATGTAATGCAGCGTAACGCTGCCTCAAACCCCGTCCCCCCTCTTTAGCGTTACATAATTTATGGACGGCCCCTAAGCCCGATTGACTTATATTCCAAACACGAAATTCGTGAAGTTGACCCCTCCAAAAATTGAAAAATGATATTTTAAAATTCGCATTCATGGTTATACATTTATGATAAAAAATAAAGAATTGTAATTTCTAAATTTTTTATTCGTTCTCATTTCTTCACCTTCTGAAAACTTTCGTCCATCACTTTTACCACCTTTCATTAAAAAGTTAAAACCAACTCCCCCTCGTTTTCAAAACTCATCAAATGAATAGTAATAAATGAAAAGATATGTTCAAACATTTAATTTATACTTATTTGTCCCTTATTTGACCACCATTCATATCATTTCACTGCCCATGGATCGTATTTGATTAAAATAGTTTTACGTATTTGAACTATCTTTTTTGGAAATGCCATTCACACATCACATTGAGCAGGCGCGTGCACATGCTTCCCAACCCGCAGAATCTCCGCTTCTCTCCGCCCCGCCTGTTCCGCGTCACACTGATAATCGCAGCCGCCTCCGCGGTCCCCGCCTCTGCCCTCGCCCCGCCCCCCCCTACCCCGCCCCGCCCCGCCCCGCCCGCGCAGCGCCGCGCCAAACACTCGCGCCGGCTTATCTGGCCCCGGGGACCACCCGCCCGTCATGGGAGCTCCGCCTCGCAGCGACCGCTTGCCGCCGCGGGGCGAGGGCGGGGCCGAGGGCTGGGGCGAGGACGAGGGCGGAGCGAAGGGTCCCGCGCCCTGTCGGCCCTGCCGGCCCTGGGCGAAATCAAAGGCGCGCCGCCACAGCGCCGCCTTCTGCGCCAGCTGAAGGGGCGGCCGCGCGCCGACCAAGATAACGCATCACTGGCAAAATATAGCTTGGCAGCGCGGCCGTACAGGCGGTGGCGGCGTTGGCACCGGAGGAGAGAGCAGTAGCGATGCAGGCGGTGGTGGAGGTATGGTGGTGGTAACAGTGGCAGCAGCGAAGGTGCTGGCGGCGAAGGTGCTGGCGGCATCGGTGATGTGGGTTGGTGGGTGGTTGTGTTTATCGTGATTCTGCTGGTGGCAACGGCGACGACATTGGTGGTGATAATGGTGGCGATTGGGGTGGCGCTGGTAGTGGGGATGGAGGCGGGGATGGTGATTGTGGCGATGGCGGTAGTGGTGGTGGCGTTGGTGGCGATGGGGTTGGTTGCGGCGAGAACGGCGACAGGGACAATGTTCCTGGTGGTGATGGAGATGGTTGTGGTGGTGGTGATGGTTGTATGATAGTAATGATTGTTGTGGTTGCGGTATGGGTTGGTTGGGGCGAGAACGGAGTATAGTGATGTGCGTTTCGGTGGTGGAGGTTGTGTGAGAGGAAGTGATGAATGAGGTTGTGGGGGTGCGGGCGCTGGTGATGATAGTAATGACTTTGACGTAAAAACATCGGTGACTGTCAGCGATTGCTGTCAGTGACACTTGTCTGTGGTAGTAGGCGGCGACGGAGTCTCCAAAGAGAGAAAATGCGACAGTGGCCGTTGTAAAACAAAAAGCAAACTACGAAAAAAAGCGAAAAAATGTAACGGAGTGTATTCCATTTAAAAAAAAAATACAATAGAAAAGCCAATGACAATAACAATGGTCGATCGTTTTTACAGGGGGAGCTCATTCACCTCAAGCCTGGTAACTTGTAATTACCAATATTTCGCTTGTAGGACACTCACGACTCGGTCACAGTGTTCCCATTTCATTGGCTTCATTAAGCCATGCAGAAACAATAGCGGCATTTACAGCGTTGTGTAATGTATGTTTCTACATTTATGAATTCACTCACATTGCTGTCACAACCCATTTGGCGCCAACATTTGACAGTAGTTACAGTCCGGCGTCAAAGGCGCAGGCATGCTCCGCCCCCATCGCACTCGTAATGTTTCCCGTGAGTTCTGCGGCCCGCGTTGTCAGTCGGCGTTGTGTGCATAGTGCTGTTTGAGCGCGCATTCCAACATGCTTCCGAATGGTTTCACACATTCCGCTCTGCTTGTTGCCTTTGGCTTTTCAAGATGTGCCTACACCGTTCATATTTAGATTTGAAAAAGATGTAACTGAGGTACTTGACAAAAAGTTTTAAAAAGTCGATGTTCATTTGAATTTACGAGATCGAATATACATAAATGTATTGATCACAGAAGACATTGTAAGAAATGGCGGAGTCTTTAGGAGAAAGTAAAAAAAAGCAACAGATGTTATCTAAGATAAGAATAGTAATCAGTAAAAATGGCGAGAACGCCAAAAATAGCGATAGGTTTCGTGAAAAGAGAGTGGAAGCCAAAACTGCCGTGCCAGCCAACAAGTTTAAAGGCACTTTAAATGAGAAATCAAAACCAGAAAGATAACAATTGTAGTTAATAATAATAATAATAATAATAATAATAATAATAATAATAATAATAATAAAATTATCATATAGTTATCCGGGATTTGGAGAAAAAATTGTCTACTTGCCGACGTTGCTGTACCTTGCGATCAAAACGTCGCTACCAAAGAGGAGAAACGTCTTAAATACAAGTTTGGAAATCAGCCGAATGTGGGGCGTAAAAGCACAGGTCGTAGTCATCGGAGCTCTGGGATTTGTTCCGCAAACTTTGTGTAGAAACTTGGTAAAACTCCCAGGTAATACAAAAGATTCGGAAGTGCAAGAAATTGCTTTATGTGGAACAACCCACATTTTGCGCAAAGCATTGTAATGATTTGTTTTCTGATATAAATAAAAAGCTTTATAATAAATTTAAAATTCACACTTCTTTCGTATCCGTCGTTTATCACTCCCACCAGGGAACGAAGTTTGACTGGTGCGTCCGGTTCCCCGATATAAGGGGAAGTTTGATAATAACGATTAGAAATTCAGCTTTTCACAGGCAGAGCGTATTCAAATATCGAAATTCCTTGTTATATTCATAATGGTGTATGGTATGTATATAAGAGAGAATCATGTAAGGGGTTCGATAGATCAAAACATCTTTTAAGGGTGTTGATGAAAGAAAAAGGTAGGAAATCCCTGTTTTAGTTTGAAAGAATTTGGGTATATAAATCTCATTCCTGATTGTACCTGCAGCTTTGGACAGTTTGGTTTTTTTATCTAAGAAAAAAGGAAGAGTGAAGACTTAACAACACGAGGGGGGGGGGACTGAATTCTCGCAATAGTTTCCACGTTAATTAAAATTATTTCCACCTAACATATCTTAAGCATTTTTTTCTTCTCCTCCTCCTTCACTGTTCTAACAGTCTTCTTTAAGCAAAACCGATTTCTAGACAACTTGGAATTATGGGTGGCGGTGGAGAAGAAAGTTTCTCGCTTCTTTCACATACTATTATTACCATTTACTTAAAGCAACGGTCGACAGAGGATTATACAAACACAAAATTAAAGTCCACATTATCCATGAAACCTCCAAAACTATTCTGAATGCATTCTTGTTAGACATCGACTACGATCATGTACCCCGCCACGGTAGTGCCAACTTTCGAAAACGAGGAGAACGAGAGTCAGGCTATCTGGCGGCCAGTCAGTGAACTGAGTATACATATTCATTAACAATCGCGACGATAGATAGCGCGAAGAGCACTGTCATTCGACAGCGTGAGCGCCACTGTCCACTGAAATATAATTACCAGAGCAACACGTGTGGAGCCATTCAATGTCACTGCAGCAAATGTCTGGAATAAATTCGCCGTTTTTTTCGCACAGCATTCAGAACTTTCTCTCTTCTGCGTAAGCCCGGGAAAACTCCTTTTCTACGAAGAGTATCCGAAATTAAACATAATTAAAAAAGTATCCTTTTAATTAGAATGTTCAGAAAACAAAATTTAGAAACAAATCATGTTAATGGCGCATGCAGTGATTATGGGAGTGCTAAATGAGTTATTTATACCTTGAGAATTAAATCTGAAAGGGATATGTTGTGCTCTTCGAAGTATTTTAAGTTTAGAGAATCTAAGAAGAAAATTAAAATTTTGCAGTGTGAAGATTTTTCAGAGTCGTCAATAAATTTAATTTGGAGTAGTAGAAACTATAATAGTGAAGTACAACAGCAGGTGTATTATATCCACTGAACTCCATATTTGGATATAATTTCAAATCAAATTAGGACTATCAAAAGCTGAAGTAGATAATAAGATGATGTATTTGCAAATCGGATTAGATTTATTGTGGAATTAGTTAAATTTTCAAAGAGAAATATTTGGCATTACAATGTTAACTTACAATAAATTTTAATTGATTGCCGCTTTTGGTGTTAAACGTTGAAAATTTTACAAAAACGTTCGATTGTTCCTTTAGAAATAATTGATTATAATATTTTCTAATACTTAAAAACATTTTCAGGTAGATTCAATTACAATAACTTCATGAAAGTCGAATTGTGGTCTCTGGAACAAAATATGTAACTCCTCTTGAAGAATATCATATCTCATAGTTTTGTTACGTAGATAGATATTCAGGATAAGAGTAAAGCGGTTATCTTCATTGAAAGTTATTGCACCTAAACCTGTCACGTTTCTTTTCACAATATCTTACGTACTGTGTCTTACGTTACATATCTTATGTACAATGTCTTACATACTGACGATCTTCGTGTAATTTTAAATAAAATACAGTGGATATTTTAATTCTTGAAATTCAAAAAATAAAGTATTATGTTATTAGAACAGAATAGTACACTGCACATAGTACCACTATGAAAATCTCTTTTATTTTCTCTCTAAGATGGAAATATATCTCTCCAAAACCTAGCGTCTAAGTTTGAAATCTTCAGCGTATTGTATGTAATGAATGTATTTGTGGTGTGTGTGTGTGTGTGTGTGTGTGTGTGTGTGTGTGTGTGTGTGTGTGTGTGTGTAATGAGGAGAGAGATAGAGAGAGAGTGGTAGGTGTGAATGACGTTAGTGTCAGGAAGTCCATTTGTAGAGAGAGTTAAAAGAGAAATTGGGGATTGCGAGGGTTATAAATTGTTAAAATGAATTCTCGACAACATAAGTCAAAAATGTTGGCTAAAAGAAATTTTACTAGTTTGGAGTATTGCTTTACGGAGAAAAGAGTTGAAAATCATGCCATTATTTATGAGTGTTGACGAAACGTTCTCACATAAGAAACGCTCCTAGAATGGAAAGAAATTAACATAATTTTTTTACTTGCGGCAAAGAGACAGATATTAGCAGAACAGTGACATTTATTCCCTTTTCCACAAAA